>JASVEL010005528.1:0-79167 GCA_032618575.1 Nicotiana noctiflora
GTTGCACCGGTTATTCCTCTAGCTGCACCGGCTCCAGCTCCCGAGCATATGGTTCAGGGTTATGCCCGATGACGAGCGGCGTCGTCTTGAGATATTTGGTAGACTTCGACCACCCCATTTCGGTGGCGTTGAGGGCGAGGATGCCCGGGGTTTCTTGGATAAGTTGTTAGAAGATGCTGCGTACGGCTGGTATTCTTGAGTCCAGCGGAGTTTCATTTACTACATTTCAGTTCACCGGTCCCGCATTTGATTGGTGGGAGGAGTTTGAGAGGCGTAGGCTTGCAAGAGCAACACCTCTCACATGGCAGCAGTTCTCTACTCTCTTTCTAGAGAAATATGTACCTCAGTCTCGTCGCGAGGAGCTACGTCGCCGGTTCGAGTGGTTGATTCAGGGCGACATGTCTGTGACCCAATATGAGCTTAGATTCACTCAGTTGGCTAGGCATGCCACATGGATGATCCCCACTGATAGGGAGAGGATCAGGAGGTTCATTGATGGCCTCAACTACTCTACCCGTATTCTTATGACCAGCGAGCGAGTTCTGTCATCATCGTTTGAGCAGGTTGCTGATATGGCACGCTCCATTGAGGCGGATCGTCGCCGAGAGAGAGGAGCGGGAGGCCAAGAGGCCTCGTGGTTCTGGCAGTTTCAGTGGTGCTCCATCTAGAGGGCATTCCCAGCAGAGCCGAGGTCGCTCATCTAGACCTTCTCATTCAGGCCGCCCAGAGCAGAGCGGAGGTTCTTATGGTCGTGGTCGACAGGGGTTTCAGCAGGGTCAGTCATCACTTAGTGCCCTCCCAGCCCCGAGTGCAACACCTACTTCTCCAGCACCAGGTGCATGTTATGAGTGTGGTGAGTTTGGTCACATGAGGAGACATTGCCCTCGACTACGTAGGGGCAGGACTCAGCAGAGGGATCAGCCCTCCTCTTTAGCACCATCTCAGTCTAGTAGAGGTGGAGGTCAGTCTTCTCGTGGTCGCCCCAGGGGCGAGGAGAGATCCGGTGGAGGCCAGGCACGGTTCTATGCACTTCCTGACAGGCGTGATGCAGTTGCCTCAGATGCTGTGATTACAGGTATCATTTCTGTCTGTCACAGAGATGCCTTTGTTCTATTTGATCCAGGGTCCACATATTCTTACGTGTCCTCTTATTATTCACATCACTTGGGTGCGACTCGTGGTAGTCTTGATTTACCTGTTCATGTATCCACCCCCGTGGGTGATACGATTGTTGTGGATCATGTCTATAGATCCTTTGTTATATCTATTGGGGGTCTGGAGACCCAGGCAGATTTGTTATTGCTGGGGATGGTGGACTTTGATGTTATATTGGGTATGGACTGGTTGTCTCCGTATCATGCTATATTGGACTGTCATGCTAAGACAGTTACGTTGGCCATTCCTGGTATTTCTCGGATTGAGTGGCGGGGTTCGACCGATTTCGTCCCTAGCCGTGTTATTTCGTTCTTAAAGGCTCAGAAAGATGGTTGAAAAAGGGTGTTTATCGTACTTAGCTTTTGTGAGAGATGTGGGAGCCGAGTCTCCTAGCATTGATTATGTACCTGTTGTGAGGGACTTCCCAGATGTATTCCCCTCAGACCTGCCGGGCATGCCGCCGGACAGGGATATTGATTTTGGCATTGACTTGGTGCAGGGCACTCAGCCCATATCCACTCCTCCTTATCGAATGGCACCAGCCGAGTTGAAAGAACTAAAAGAGCAGCTTCAAGAACTTCTGGATAAGGGTTTCATCCGTCCTAGTGTGTCTCCGTGGGTGCGCCGGTATTATTTGTTAAAAAGAAAGATGGTTCCATGCGAATGTGTATTGATTATAGGCAATTGAACAAAGTGACAGTGAAGAACAAGTACCCTCTACCGCGCATAGATGATTTGTTTGATCAGTTACAGGGTGCGAGGGTGTTTTCTAAGATCGATCTTCGTTCGGGCTATCATCAGCTGAAGATCAGAGACTCGGATATTATGAAGACTGCATTCAGGACCCGATATGGTCATTATGAGTTTCTTGTGATGTCTTTTGGGCCGACCAACGCCCCAGCAGCATTTATGCATCTGATGAACAGTGTGTTCAGGCCTTTTTTGGACTCAATTGTAATTGTGTTCATTGATGACATTCTAGTCTACTCCCGTAGTCAGGAGGAGCATGCTCAGCATTTGAGTATTGTGTTGCAGAGATTGAGGGAGGAGAAGCTATATGCTAAATTCTCCAAGTGCGAGTTTTGGCTCGAGTCCGTGGCATTTCTGGGACATGTGGTGTCTCGTGATGGTATTCAGGTTGATCAGAAAAAGATAGAGGCGGTGCAGAGTTGGCCTAGACCGACCTCGGCTACAGAGATCAGGAGTTTTCTTGGTTTGGCGGGATATTATCGCCGGTTTGTTCAGGGATTTTCATCCATTGCTTCTTCATTGACTAAATTGACCCAGAAGGGTGCACCATTCGTGTGGTCGGATGAGTGCGAGGAGAGCTTTCGGAAGCTCAAGACAGCTTTGACCACAGCTCCAATGTTAGTATTGCCATCAGCTTCGGGTTCATATACCGTTTATTGTGATGCCTCGAGAGTGGGGATAGGTTGTGTGTTGATGCAGGAAGGAAAGGTAATTGCTTATGCTTCTCGGCAGTTGAAGCCGCATGAGAAGAACTATCCTGTTCATGACTTGGAGCTAGCCGCCATTGTTCATGCCTTGAAGATTTGGAGGCACTATTTGTACGGTGTGTCTTGTGAGGTGTATACCGACCATCGTAGTCTCCAGCACTTGTTCAAACAGAAAGACCTTAATTTGAGACAGCGGAGATGGCTCGAGTTGCTGAAGGATTATGACATTACTATATTATATCATCCGGGGAAGGCCAATGTGGTGGCCGATGCTTTGAGCCGGAAGGCGGTCAGTATGGGGAGCTTGGCATATATTCCAGCGCAGGAGAGGCCATTTGCTTACGATGTTCAGGTGCTAGCCAATCGGCTAGTGAGGTTAGATATTTCGGAGCCCAGCAGGGTATTGGCTTGTGTTGTATCTCGGTCATCTCTATATGATCGTATTCGTGAGCGCCGGTATGATGATCCACATTTGGCTGTCCTGAGGGACAGAGTTCAGCATGATGATGCTAGAGATGTCACCATTGATAGTGACGGCGTATTGAGGATGCAGGGCCGGATATGCGTGCCCAATGTTGATGGCCTTCGTGAGTTAATTCTGGAGGAGGCTCATAGCTCGCGGTATTCTATCCATCAAGGAGCCGCAAAGATGTATCAAGATTTGAAACAGCACTATTGGTGGAGAAAGATGAAGATGGACATTGTCAGACATGTAGCACGGTGCCTCAACTGTCAGCAGGTTAAGTACGAGCATCAGAGGCCCGGTGGTGTATTTCAGCGCATTGTTATTCTTGAGTGGAAATGGGAGAGGATCACTATGGACTTTATTACTGGACTCCCTCGGACGGCGAGGAAGTTTGATTCGGTATGGGTGATTGTGGATAGACTGACCAAGTCAGCTCACTTCATTCCAGTTAGTACTACCTACTCATCGGAGCGGTTGGCAGCGATCTTTATCCGAGAGATTGTTCGGTTGCATGGAGTGCCAGTGTCTATCATATCCGACAAGGGTACTCAGTTCACTTCTCAGTTTTGGAGAGCATTTCAGCGACAGATGGGTACACGGGTTGAGTTGAGTACAGCATTTCACCCCCAGACAGACGGACAGTCTGAGCGCACTATTCAGATCTTGGAGGATATGTTGCGAGCTTGTGTGATTGATTTTGGTGGTTCGTGGGATGAGTTCCTACCACTTGCCGAGTTTGCCTACAACAACAGTTATCAGTCGAGTATTCAGATGGCCCCGTATGAGGCATTGTATGGCAGAGACGGTGTAGATCCCCCGTGGGATGGTTTGAGCCTGGTGAGGTTAGATTGATAGGGACTGAGTTAGTCCAGGATGCTCTGGATAGAGCAAAGTTGATCCAGGAGAGGCTTCGTACAGCACAGTCTCGTCGGAAGAGTTATGCGGACCGTAGAGTTCGAGAGTTGTCTTTCATGGTTGGTGACAGAGTATTGTTGAAGGTTTCACCTATGAAGGGTGTTATGAGGTTTGGGAAGAAAGGAAAGTTGAGTCCCAGGTACATTGGTCCTTTTGAGATACTCAAGAGAGTTGGAGAGGTGGCATATGAGTTAGCCTTGCCGCCCAGCTTATCTAGCGTTCATCCGGTATTCCATGTGTCTATGCTCCGGAAGTACATTGGAGATCCGTCTCATGTATTAGACTTCAGTACCATTCAGCTTGATGGTGATCTATCCTATGATGTGGAGCCTATTGCCATTTTGGGACGTCGGGTGAGAAAATTGAGGTCTAAGGAGATTGCATCAGTTAAGGTTCAGTGGAGAGGTCGACCCGTGGAGGAGGCCACTTGGGAGATGGAGCGGGAGATGCGGAGCAGATATCCTCACTTGTTTGAGACTTCAGGTATGTTTCTTGACCCGCTCGAGGACGAGCGTTTGCTTAAGAGGGGGAGAATGTGACGACCCGGCCCGTCGTCACGGGAATTACCACCCCGTTATGTTGAAATTGTATGTTTTATGCTTTTATATCGGTGTTAAAGTCTATCGGGTGAGTTAGGAGTGAATTGGATTGAAAATGAGGCATATAGCCTTTGTGAAGGAAACTTGAATAAGGAAAGTCAACCTGGAGTTGACTATTTGGTTAGAGGGCTCGGAATCGGATTTTGATGATTCGGTTAGTTCCAGGAGGTGATTTGTGACTTAGGGGAGCGATCGGAATTGAATTTGGAGGCCCGGTGTAGAAATAGGCTTGAATTGGCTAAGGTTGAATTTTGGCGAAATCCGAACGGTAGGTGAGATTTTGATCCGGGGTCGGAATGGAATTCCGACAGTTGCAGTAGCTTCGTTAGGTGATTTTGGATGTGCCTGCAAAATTTCAGGTCATTCGGACGTCGTTTGGTCGGGTTTTTGATCGAATGTGTAATTCGGAAAGTTTTAAGAAATTTAGGCTTGAATTCGTGTGTAATTGGTGATTTTGATGTTTAGGGTGGTGTTTTTATGATTGGAACAAGTTCGTATCGTGTTTTGGAGTATGTTGGTGGTTTTCGTTGGGGTCCCGGGGGCCTCGGGATGAATTCAGGGGTCCAAACGGACCAATTTGTGCCAAAAGGCACTGCTGTTCTGCTGCAATAATTGTAGAGAATTTTTGTTCATCGCGATCGCGGGAGGTATGATGCGATCGCGTAAGGTCGACGAGTTGTGCATCGCGATCGCGTGGTGATGTCTACGATCGCGTAGGTCAATGGCGGAATGCAGTGCGATCGCGATTGGGTTCACACGATCGCGTAAGGTCAAGTCCGGATGCAATGCGATCGCGTGGCTAGAGTTGCGATCGCGTAGGGATCTTCTGTTGTTCACTGCGATCGCGTGCCAAAGGCTGCGATCGCGTAGAGGAAAAATCAGGCCCCAGGGATTAGGCCCCAGGGATTTGTGCATCGCGATCGCGTAGGGTTAATTGGCCTGGCAGTGAGTTTAAGTTCAGAACAGAACCGGTCGCGGGTTTCATACCCCAAAATGCCATTTTTGAGTTCCAAGAGAAGAAATTGACGGGAATTGCTGGGAATTCATCGGGGATTCGTTGGAGGTAAGTTTTGTGGCTTAATTACATCATTTTAACATGAAATCATTGGTTAAATTTCTGTAAATGGAAGATTAAAGGTGGGTTTGAGCCCTAGGCCTAAATTGAAGAAAAACACTGATTTGAGTGGCCAAATGGAGTTCGATTTTGGTAAATTTTATATGCCTAGACTCGTATCGAGATGAGGATTCCGAATATGTAACTTTTGTAATTTTTCGGCAAGCGTACCGAAAGTCGGATTTTGACAACTTTGGGAATTTTGATGTAAATCGAGTTGTATTGATTGGGTGTCGTCCCATTGGCCTAATTTGTTGTATTTCTACCTGTATTTGATCAGATTCTACACGTGCGGAGCTTGATTCTCGTGGCAAGGGCATTGCGGAGTAGTCGTCACGCCGTATTGAGGTGAGTAATAGATGTGGGTGATGACCAGCGGGTTCGAAACCTCGGTATACCACTTTGTGACGCTGTATAGCGGCGAGACACGCACACTCTTGAGAGTGCGGGGTCGATCATGAACTGGAGACTATATATTAGTCCGACTTGTTGATACTGTATTATTGGCTATTCTCGAGCCGTTGAACCCCTTCTTGGGCGGTTGAGTATACTTGTGGGCCGTGAGCCAGTTATTGGATCCCGCGAGGATCGTTATCATTGTCTTATCATATAGACATGCTAGTTTACTACTAGTCCGCAGCTATTTCTGTTATTATGCTAATTCCAATCTCTGGAACTTGATATTACTGTTTTCCAACTGAAAAATGATAAAAAGAGTTTTCAAAAACTACTTTTGAGCCTGCGAGGTTGTATCTGCATATTAGCTGACTAGTAGTGGATCGGGCTGCACGCCGCAGCGAGATATATGTTGGATCAGACTGCACGCCGCAGGAATATCTCTATGAGATGTGCTTGGGCTGTAGGAGCCCCTCCGGAGTCTGAACCCCCACAGTGAGCAAGGGTACCCAAAATTGGAGTCGGGCTACGCGCCGTAGCGGTCATATCATGCATTGCATTGCATTTAGCTACATCTGCTAGCTGTTATGCTATTTATTGGTATTTGTTGGTACAGGTACAATGAAGATTGATTCTATGACAGGGTAGCTGATTATAGCTTTACATAGTGCTTTATTGCGGATTTCTTATCTCCGCTGTCTTACCCTTGTTTATTACCACTGAGTCTGGCAGTACTCATTTTACTCCCTGCACCTTGTGTGCAGATCCAGGTACCTCTCAGCAGTGATCCAGTAGCTGTGCGAGGCGACGTTTGTGGATATTCGAGGTAGCTGCAGAGTCCGCAGGACCCGATATTCCTTCATATTGTCTTTTGATTTTGTATTGATATTTCTTTCCGCACTTGGTATTTTTGTAAACCTTTCTACACTTACGTTCAGTAGAGGCTCACGACTCTTGACCCTTGGTCTATGGGAGTTAATGTATTGTGGGACTTGGTTCCCCGTTTTCGTTATAGGTATCGCTGTTATTTCGTGAATTAATATGCCTAAATGGGCTAAAGTGAGCTTCTAGCTCCGTGGTTGATATTGATTGGTCAGGCTGGCTTAGCAATGTGCTGGGCGCCATCATGACTAGATTTGGGGTCGTGACATATTCATTCTCCTTGGCCAACAAATCCCATTGCTCCTTTGACATCTCGGAAAATTCTTGAATGTGGGGTCTCTTCGTCGGTCTTTCATGCTCAAAATCTCTTCGGTACCATGCGGAATAACCAGGTGACACTTCACCTCTAGCCCGATCTCTTACACAAGTGTCCACTTTCAAACATTGGCACTCATTCCATATTTGTCGGAATTTTGCCTCGGGAAATTTCCCATCGGGACTAATCTCTATAGCTTGAAGGCTGAGATCCCCATCTTTTGGCACGATTTGATATCTTCCGAATTGCCGCAATACTCGATACGGCGCATAAGGTTGGATACTTTGAGTCCCATTAAAAGAAAGTATGATCCTTCTACTGGCATGTATATAAATTCATTGATGGGAAACCATCCGAATGCCCATTCTATCTGACTAGCAGTAAGCGATCGGAAGTATGTGATCCAACCTTTAGACCTTCTGGCAACTTGGCTTCTTTTGTCCTCATGTAGAATTCTTCTATACAAGTCTTTTCTGATGATCCATAACTCAAAAAATGAGGGTGATGACATAAATGCTCGATCATCCACATCCGCAGTAGCAAATTACACCCTTTGAAGAAATCTTCTCCCGCTTTGCAGGCTGCGAGAGCACGAAAGATATCGGCGACTATCATTGGCGTCAAAGTACTGTTGTCCTATGTAAGGAGGGTACTGGCAATCCCAATAACTCTGATGTCGATGTTCCCATCTTTCCTTGGAAATATTATTAATCCCAAAAAGGCTACCATCAAGGCAAAACGCCTATGTTCCTCCCGTTTAGCCCGGTTTGCTTTGCTGCAGAGTTTGTTTGTTGGAACATTAAATCCTCCAATGTGACCATAACTGCAGTATATAAAGTTGATAGTGCAAAACCTGTGGAGCAAATCTTCATTGTGAACATTTCTGGCTATTTTCAAAGAGTCGAGGAATCTGTGTACAGTGATGGCTCTTGGAGCGACTGGATATTTGTCTTTCAAAGGGACCTCATCCTTTCCGATGTAATTAGCAATCTCTTCTAGTGTCGAAGTGAGCTCAAAGTCCGAAAAATGGAGCACATTATGTGCGGGATCCCAACAGGCGACTAGTGCTCGAATAATGTCTCCTCGAGGTATGATATCAAGCAGCCCGGTAAGATCTTTCAAATATTTTTTGACCTCATCCTGTCCATCTTGGCCCAAGTTGTTCCACCATAATCGTAACTTCAAAGGGATCTTATTCATTAGTGAAAAAGATTCGTTTTGCATTGTGCTCATCCTACACATTTATTAAACGTGATTTAAACTCATATTATTTGACTCAAAAACAAAATATTTTTTCAAAGAAAATTTATTTCATCATTTTTCAAAAGGATCCCTATTTGTGAATTCAGTATTTCAATACTTCGTCCGAATATTGTAAGGCTATATTTATTATTTAAGGGAAATGACTCCAAAAACTAGCCATTTTTCGCAAACAGCCTTCCGGCATCCTTTCGGAACATTCGGCTATTTTCAAAAACGGTATCACTTTGATTTATTTAACATTTTTTGATTATTTTTGAAAAGAGATGGTTGGACCCATCAAGGGTTGCCTACGTATCTTGCCTAGTGGTGAGAATCAAACCAGCGTAGTTCGGTCAAACTGTTTTTAGACCAACTATATTGACAAAATTTAATTAACCCGACTATTTTTTAAAAATTTCGGCGGCGTTTCGTCAGTATTTAATCATTGCTATTCTAGAAATTGCTATTTTTCTCTCTCTTTTTATTTTTAGGTATTTAGCCGGTCAGCATAATGGCCCAGGACAAATAAATTCAACAGATAATTATGGTCGGTCTTTTATATCCGGGTCACCTGTCCTAGACGGACCCAACCCCTGTGTTGAGTCCCCTAAGTCAGATATGATACAAATAATCGTACTAATTCTAGGCTTAATATCCTGATTACTCAGTGGTACTAGACTGTGTACCCGAGCGGACAACTCGGATCGAGGAGGGGGCTACGTACTGGGGACCCATGGAATCGTCCGGCTTTATAACTTTTCCGGCCTCTGTTTCTTATTTGGGTATTGACACTAATAGAAAGGGGAGTCTCAACCAGTAAGAACATCCCCGGAGGTAAGAAGAGAAGGGTTTTTGGCACAATTTATATACAATTCACGTAATATCAAAGCGGTAAACATATAGCACGTTGATCAAAGCATATAATAAAATCGGATATAACAACAATTTACTGAGCTCGAATTCTTAAACCCTAAACCGAAGTTAAGGGTTTCTTATCCCCAGCAGAGTCGCCAGAGCTGTCACACCTCCTTTTTACCGCTATTACTCATATATGCTTTCGCATAATACCATGTTTTGGTTTTGCTACACCTCGGGAAACGGATATAATAACCAAAGTGAAGGAGTTTTTCCACTTAAGGAACAGTCGGAATGAGATTTATTTATTAAATTGCAGAGCCACCACTTGGGAAAATAATGGTGTCCCAAGTCACCGGTTTAATCCGAATCGAGGAAATTATGACTCTGTTACAGTCCGCGAATCAGAAATCCGGATAAGGAATTCTGTTAATTTGGGAGAAGGTGTCAGGCACTCCCGGATTCCGTGGTTCTAGCACGGTCGCTCAACTGTTGTCTTTGTTTTTATCTGATTTTTTATATGTTTCATTTTTCATGTTTTATTAGTGTTCCGCTTTATCATTTATTATAAGGAATTGCGACATCGCTAAAATGCATTTCGAATCAAACCGTACCAGTACGCTTGTGACTTTAGTACATTTCAACTCCGCCAAGTTTTGGATTTGGGTCACATAAATGTGCACCCGTATTAGGAATGTATATTTATTACAAATAGTGCCTAAAATATCTACGTCATGTTAATTTTGGAAAGACCGTAAAATTTGCTAAACGGTCCTTCCGAATCTAGAATTTTATATTGAGGTTTATTTGAGGGCCCCACAATTAAGTATTTGTGGTTTGGTGAGGCTCATCTCCATTTTATTAAGGTCCAATCTTAAATAACTACATGTTCTATTTTTGGTTTTTCATCCTAATATAATTGTTGCATTATTATTTACAGCACCGTGTGCAAGAGTCCAGGCAATATTTATCATTGGTCCTGGACTTTGGACTGGCTCACTAGTCTGCAGTCAAATTTAACTGGGTCGCTAAGGCCCAGTATCCATTTCTTCCTCTACTTATAGGCTTAATTGCCATTTTATACTGATCAGGCCTGAGTTTATAACTGGGCCCAGGTCCTTCATATTCAGAGCCAAACAGGAGGTAATTGTCATTTTAAACAACACTTGATAAACGCAGCAATCTATAAACATAATTCATATTTAATCACTACTATCTCTACGTTTATTAACTGATCCAGAATGATGATTTCATAATCCAATTGGTAGAGTTTAATACTTAAATCACTATTATAACGCTAATTATTTCCGTTGTTTTACTCAATTAGGAAGATAATATTCTAGTTGAAATAAGAAAATTTGAATTGCTATCAGATTGCAGAACAACGAAGCAAATTTATAACTAAATCAATTTAGACAACTGCATACAATTTGAAATTCGAAAGCTACTTATACTTTAGCATTGATTGATTCAAATTCAAAACTGGATTTATAGAAAGTCCTAATGTTAATACTTCCTCCAGTTTGTAATAGCTTCAGATTAAGGTGATTTGACTACGATTGTATCTGTTTTAACCTTAAATTTAAGTGATCGTTTTACTCAGTCTATTTAGCCTACCGTTTATGTCACCATCGTTATTATTAAGTTTGAGGTATCGTAATCTAATCTAATGCTTATTACATTACAGCAATCTAAAACTACAGCTGCATAATGAAATTACAAATATACAATTGATTTAGTCGAAGTAAAATTGTCATTTCATTTCTTCAACAGCCATTCATATACAGCTCCAGGTCATAGTAGTGTACCTGATTCAAATACAAATTGGTGAGTTCTAGGCTTGGAGAAGAAGGAAAATCAGCAACAGCAACGATGATATAGCAACAGCAAACATGAATGAATCAACACAGCAAAATCCCAAAATCTAGCAGGTAAACCAGCAAATAACTCGAGCAAATTGTAAACCCCAACAAAGTTGAAGTAAACAAGCAGAGAAACAACCAGCAGAGATTCTCAAAAATAATACTCGAACTATCAGCTAAGTAGAAGACCATCAGAACTTTAGTATAGAAGCTCAGAGCTTTAGTAATTCTGAACTTCTCCTATGACTTTTAATCTATAAATTTTCTAAGCTCTCAAATTCTGAAACTCTCTCCAACTTTCCCAAAATCTGAACCTCTAAAGTCTGAACCCCCTAATTTAGGCCTAAGACAACCTATTTATAGAGTGAACTGGGAAGGAAATTTGAATTAATTATTCATATTTCCCACCCCAACTCTTTCTCAACTATTTCAATTAAGTATGGGTATTTTTAACGAAAATGCACTTGAACCCCTGCTAGAAGGTTCTAGGTTATTCTTTATTGTTCTATTGGGTGGAATTGACTTAGTTGCCTTCACTTGCTAACAATTATTACATATCTACCTTTTAACTATGCCTAGTTTACCCTTTATTATTCATATATTTTCAGTAAAATCAGGCGTCATTGTCATTTACGCCCTCATTACTTCTATGTTATTCTCAGAAATACCAATTGTTATGCCCCTTTTACCCCTTACACTTATATATATTCACCCGACCTACCCTTAGGTCTGTTTAAGACCTAGGGTAATCAACAATGTTTAAAAATGTAACCCCTGAGACTTGACTTTATTTTTTAGCCAATTTTAGACTAAGTAAAACCCTTTCAGAGTTAACCACTTTACAAAAAATAGCCACAAATGACTTTACAAGTCAAAAATTACATTGTGTTGCAATAATAACCACAATAATCATTTGTAAATATAACCTAAATGTGACTAAGTACTCAAAAGTTCAGAAGAACCAAACATATAAATCGTATTGCAATAATAGCTAGTTTTATATAATCTTGTACATATAGCCCCAATTACAACTAATTTTAAAATTAATCAGAATTCAGAGAGACAAATTGATAATAGTTGAATCCTAATTAATCAAAACATTTAGTCGAGATAGGATATATTGAACAAGAACATCAAACAACTAACAGCATGCGATTTAATAGATAGCTTCAATCAGAACCAAAAGAATACTTAATTGATTTCAAACATGAACAGAGATATCTTCTAAACATGCAAAAGATTCAGGTTTTAACAAATAATAACACAGAAGAGTGAAGCACAGAAAACAAAAGTGATTCAGGGTACTTAGCTTTTGGGGGTTTCTTCTTATTCCTTTCTTTTTTCTTTTCTTTCTTTCTTCTTTTCTTTCGTTCTTCTTTTCTTTCTTGGTTTTACAGTGGTTCAGAGACTTTGAGTCTCTTTTGACACTAGATCTTCCCGGAAGACTCTTGAAGTCTTGTTTGGATGTCAAAGGGTGTATTTTGAGACCCTGGTTATGGCTTTGAAATATTTTGGTTTTGGGTGTCCGCCGGAGTAGGGTTCCGGCTAGATATTTTTGAATATTCGACGAGTTATTCAAGAGATATGACTTAGGTGGGGTGAAAAAGGCTTTTAAGGCAGTTTTGGGTTGTTAATATGGGAGACTGACTCATAGTTTGGATGGTCGCGGCTAGGGTTACGGCGACCTGAATTTCAAGATCTGGGAGAATAGTCTGATATCTGGGCGAGGTTAATAGTGTAAGGTGTTATAGGAAGAAGAAAGGGGGTTTGTGGGTGATGGCCTGAGCTGGAGAGGACGAACAGAAGTAGACCACCGATAGGGTACCGGTGGTCTGTGAGAGGAGGAAGGAGAGAATGGAGGCGACTATGGTTTGGTCTTTGTGAGAGTGTGTGTGTATTGTGATGGAATGAACGGGAGAGAAGGAGATATATATCAAACTTAGATCCTTAGTTATCAGCCGTTGGATTAGCTGAGATGAACGACCAGGATTATTTCTCCTTTTAAACGACAACGAATGGTTTAAATGAAACTTTTATTTCGTCCGTTAGATCAATTCTTTGGACGGCTGTGATTTATTTTGCTAAGCTGTATCATTTTGATTTAAATAACTCTGATTGTATCCTTTAGATTAATTGGAATGAATGGTTGTGATCTCTTCCCTTTGCGATGATTTGCATGGTAACCGCCTTATTTGGTCCGTGATTGATCACATCAATGGCCCTGATTTATTTCTTAATACGAGGTCGTTTGATTTGTTGCAAGACTGGCCGGTTCAATTATGCATTGGCCAGGTCTGTTGGGTATTGATTTGGGCTAATTATTTCATATATTTGGCCCAAAATACCTTGTATTTTTGTATTCTTTATATTTATCCAATTTTTGTATTTTTCAAATTGTATTTATTTATTTAATTTCTGTATTTTCTTTGTATTTGAGACTTTTTTTTCCTTGTATTTTTTATACTGATGTATTTTTCTTTTATTTTGTATTTTTTGTATTCTTCTTTGATTTTCATATTTCCTAGTAATTACCTTATATTTTTTGATATTTTCTAATTAATTTCATTTTGTATTTTTGTTTCAAATTTCTTTCACTTTATTTTCAACAATTTAAAACACACACTGATACTTTTCTACACTATAATCAAACCAATTTCAATCAAAAATCATTTTTATATTTTTATTTTGGAATTAATTGCTTGGGGCAAAAATCACGTGCTCACACGTACCACCAAACCACCGGTCGCACTAACACTAAATACAATACTAATTTACTCTAACCATCGAAACTTCCTTCCTGCTTATCCGATCTCTTGACATCTTGTCAAAAGTTGTCCTTCACTCGTGTCGTTCTCAGCTCAATTTCTGCAACCAGAACTGGTTTGCCAGTATACTTTAAGACAAAACCAACATAGCACATAGTCATGCAATTAGCTAATCAACGGCAACCTCCCCAACTTAGCTCGAAGCCATATATAGCACAACACATATACTCTATTGTTGTCGTAATACCATGGTGAGATTAAACTCACTCTTTCATAAGCTTGTGGAAACACAAATCATCAAAAATTTTAACTCTTCTGCAATTCTTGCATTCATTCACGCAACAGTTAAGCCTACTCTCTAGGCGACCAAATTTTTACTAAGTCCCAAATTTTTCAAAAATTTCGGCAGAGTTTCCTTTGTAATTGGGCCTATCCACCTGCCAGAGAATCACCAAAACCATCCTAACAACACGGCTACAACTTAACAAAATATCACAATGTATATCAACAACATCAATCTCAATATTACCTGTATTATATTATCAAAATTGATACATGGGCATGTGTTGCACCTATTCGAATCATGAAACATAGAAAAAACCTTTCAATTACACATGAGATCTTCTAACATACACATTAGGATCATACCACTTAAGAACACCCCGTAGGAGATATCCCGCTTGCTTCGCCTCAATTCAGTATTTCAGCATGCCTTTCACCATCATATACGTTACACGGTCATATAATCTTCCTGGGTTTGAACTCAACCCGCAACATGCTATGTACTTCGCTTCGAACTAGGGGAGCTGAAAAGATTTACCACGCACCCACAACTCGGGGCAACACATCCAATCACAAGGAAATCAAGAACTTAATGGTCCATCTATCATCTAGCAGTCTTTCTTCGACACTTCCAAGTCATATAGACACACCACATAACACCAATATACTCATCACGTAGCTATCTAGCCAATATTCCCACAATTAGGGACAATACTGAACATATAAGTTCATAATACTAGCTCGCAAAATCATCACCTCGGTGCTCATGCCATAGGCGAAGATTCAGCCTCAAGTCCTCCTGACTGGCCCAAAATAAACTCACAAAGATTACATCTCGCCCCTCGATCGGGGAATCACCAGCCATCGATGCAGATATATTACTATACGCTCGCGTGCGCATACAAACGTGTGGAAGGAATTTCAAGAGTTATATCTCAAGCTGAATCAAATACGCACGATAAGAATTCCAAGAAAGTGAAGTGTTTCCTAAAAGTTTTGTAGCCTCCCGAGGATAGATACGGACGTCTACGTACCGATGCATGAGAGCCTACTAAACCAAATCATGACTCGCGAGCCCTAGTAATTAGGCTCTGATACCAACTTGTAACGACCCAAACCCGGTCGTGATGGTGCCAAAGCTAGGCAAGCCTGACCAACAGTCGTTCCCAAATCAACCGTAAACCTCAAACTGACATTTTAAAGAGGATATAATAGTTTTAGAATAATAATCCAATATTTATAGAAGAACAGGTCATGCAAATGCCAGCAGCTACCTCAACAACTAGAATAACTCTGAATAAACGGAACTGCTTGGCTAAACCTCCGGCGTACCTGAATCTGCACACAAAGGTGCAGGGAGTAGGGGTGAGTACTAAGTACTCATTGATTAAAAAAGGATATAAAATAGCTAAAGATAAGAAATCCACGAAATGCCACAAAGTAAAGTTATGTCTAACAGTCCGATACCTAACTACGAACCAACAACAACAACAAACCACAGATAGCACAAGTAAATTACAATGCATGAATGCAATGCAATGCACATGAACGCTACAGCGTGTAGCCCGGTCCATTTAACGTCGACGACACTCATGTACAGACTCCGGAGGGGCTTCTTCAACCCAAGCGCAATATATTCTTATCATTCGCTGCGGCGTGCAGCCCGATCCGTACTCAGTCCACAACATGCATATGAGCGACACAACAATTCAATTCATTTATTTTCCAGTTTCCAATTCATTAACAAGGAAAAATACTTTAGTTTATTTAATTTTCCAAGAACAGATGACTTAGCTTTTCATAATAGTGATTTCAACAAAGGACTGAGATGAATGATTTTACAAATCATGCTATCACATAGATATCTATCCCCTAAATATATTACAGGTCGGCACAAGGCCCCAAACATGGCATATAACCCACATATATACTCAACACAGAGTGCGTTTCAATCGCCAATATAATATTATTCTTGTTCGAGATGGACCAAGTCACATCCCCAGTCATAACCAATCCCGCACCTGCCATGGGATGAGAGTCACGCCCTAAATAGCGTCACAATGTGATAAGCCAGGGTTTCAAACCCTCGGGCTATCATATATATCAACTACTCACCTCTAACCGACCGTAGACTCGTCCGCAATGCCTTTTCCTTTTGTATCGACCTCCTCGCGCATCGAATCTAGTCAAAACCACAGTGAATACATAAATATGGTCAAAGAAATATAACCCAATAAAAAATACTCAAAAAGTACTAAAATTGACGAAGTTGGTAAAACCCGAGCCCCGAGCCCATTTCTTAAAAAAATTTAGAAAATCATACCAATGGATTCCTCCTCTCTCCACGAGTCCGTACATATAAAGAACACCAAAATCGGAGTCTGTTTGACCCCTCAAATTCAAACTTTACACCTTCTTAGGTTTCAAGCCCTAACCTCCATTTTTACCCCTTAAATCCTTGGGTTTTCAGTGTTTAATCTATGTTTTACATCATAACAACATAATCCACGTCTAAGAACTCTTACCTGATGAAATCCCACGAATTCTCTCTTAAAAATCGCCTCAGAAGCTTTTCCCGTTCCAAAATTGGAAGAAAACTCAACCTGCTCATTATAGGTATATTGTTCACGCGTTTTACTGCTGCCAATGGATTCCTTGTAAAATTCTAATGAATTTAGTTTTAAGATTAGCAAATAGTGCAGGTTTTTAATATGCCATCAGGGGCAGTTTTGTCATTAACCTGAAAATCTGGGCAACCTTAGTAAAATGGCCATAAAATTCTCATACGATGTCCAAATACGATGATTCTTTTTTCCATGGGTCAGTAATTATGATACAGATCTAATACTTCATTCAAAATAGTAATCGGAGCTCATTGTTCAATATGATATCATTTATGCTTGAAGAAACGATGTCGAAGCATAAGAAAAACGAGCATAACGCAACCCAAACCTATCCGAAACTCACCCGAACTCCTCGGGACTGCATAAGAACATATTAACATGTCACATATGATCATGCAAACTTAGCTGCACTCTCAAATCACCAAAATAACATCAAAACACCAAATTTACATCGGATTCAAGCCTAAGTTCTTCTAAAACTTCCGAAACTTGCATTTGATTTAAAACCCGAACTAAACACCTCCGAATGACTTGAAACTTTGCACGCATATCCAAAATAACCTAACAGAGCTACTGCAACTCTTAAAATTCTATTCTGACCCTCGGATCAAAATCTCACCTACCATCTGGAATTCGCCAAAATCCAACCTTAGCCAATTCAAGCCTAATTCTACACCGGACCTCCAAATTCAATTCCAGTTTCTCTCCTAAGTCATAAATCATCCCCCAAAACTAGTCGAATCATCAAAAATCCATTCTGAGTCTTCTAACTCATAAGTCAATATTTGGTTGACTTTTCCAAACTAACCTTCTCATAAAGAGACCAATTGCCTCATTTCTAACCGAAATCTATCCAAATTACTTCAAATTCTCCAAACACATATAATGAAACATATAGAAGCATAAAATGCAGAAAACGGGGCAGTAACTCCTGTAACGACGGGTCGGGTCGTTACAACCATGGTCTATGCTAAAGAGCATGATGAAGATAAAGAAAGTGTGGGTTCTTCATATCATGTTACTGTACAAGTCGAGATTCGCATTCCATCTTTGATGGATGGTAATGCGGAATTGGAGTATGTTTCACCGTGTTATCACATATCCTTCAATGATGAGGACCCTCAAGAAAATGAAGATGAGAAAGATGTTCCACCTGATCTTTAAGAAGGAGTGAAGACGACAGTTGATGCCTTAAAAGAAGTTAAGCTTGGTACCGGTGACGAACCAAGACCCACCTACCTAAGTGTTTTACTAGAAGCTGATGAAGACAACACTTATATTGAGTTATTCAAGGAGTTTAGGGATGTCTT
Organism: Nicotiana noctiflora; assembly: GCA_032618575.1. Classification (NCBI taxonomy): domain Eukaryota; kingdom Viridiplantae; phylum Streptophyta; class Magnoliopsida; order Solanales; family Solanaceae; genus Nicotiana; species Nicotiana noctiflora. The sequence continues at coordinate 18,241 of JASVEL010005528.1, forward strand.
TTCTTGGAGTTACAAAGATATTCCTGTCTTGGACCCAAAAGTAGTAGTCTACCACCTTGTAGTCAAAAATGGTGCTCGCCCTGTTAAACAAGCTCAAAGGCGTTTTAGACCGGACTTGGTTCCCCTGATTGAATCTGAAGTTAACAAACTCATTGAGGCTACATTTATTTGGGAAGTTAAATACCCAATATGGGTTTCAAGTGTTGTCCCTGTAAGGAAGAAGAATGGTCACATTTGAGTATGTGTTGACTTCAGGGACCTCAATAATATGTGTCCCAAAGATGAATTCCCGCTTCCTATTCCAAAGCTGGAGATCGATGCTACTACGAGGCAATGTCTTTCATGGATGGTTCATCGGGTTATAACCAAATTCACATGGCACCAAAAGATGAAGAGCTTACTGCATTCTGCAACCCCAAGGGTATTTATTGCTACAAGGTAATGCCTTTTGTCTTGAAGAATGCTAGTACTACTTACCAAAGGGCTATGCAAAATATTTTTGACGATCTTCTCCACAACAATGTCGAATGCTATATTGACGACTTGGTGGTGAAATCGGAGAGAAGGGCGACCACATGAAAGACTTGAGGATGGTATTTGAATTGCTCCGGAGGTACCAACTTAGGATGAATCCATTAAAATGTGCCTTTGAAGTAACTTCTACAAAGTTCCTTGGTTTCATTGTCTGACATCGAGGGATCAAAATTGATCAAGCCAAAATGGATGCCATTTTGAAAATGCCCGAGCCTCGAGATACCCATGAATTGAAAAGTCTACAAAGAAATCTAGCATACCTTAGAAGATTCATATCAAACCTGGCTGGGAGGTGCCAACCATTTAGTCGCCTCATGAAGAAAGGCATTCCTTTCAAGTGGGTCCAAGCTTGTAGCAATGCCTTCGAAAGTATAAAAACCTACTTGATGAAGCCTCCAGTTTTCGCAGCTCCTATACCTGGAAAGACATTGATACTATACATTGTGGCGCAGGAAAAGTCTATTGGAGCACTATTGGCCCATGAAAATAGTGCGGGGAAAGAAAAATCTCTTTACTACCTGAGCAGGATGATGACACCAAACGAGTTGAATTATTTACCGATTGAAAAGTTGTGTTTGGCGCTAGTCTTCTCAATTCAAAAGTTGAAGCAATACTTTCAAACTCATGTTGTTCGTCTTGTTTCTAAAGCAAATCCAATCAAGTTAGTAATGTCAAAATCTGTTCTTAGTGATCGACTAGCGAGATGGTACCTCCAATTTCAACAATTCGAGATTTTGTACATCTCTTAAAAGGCTGTAAAAGGACAAGTATTGGTAGACTTCTTGGCAGATCACCCAATACATGATGACTGGGAGCTAACTGATGAACTACCTGATGAGGACACAATGGTCGTTGAAGTTCAACCTCCCTAGAAGATGTACTTTGATGGTGCTGTGCATCATGGGGGAGCTGGGGTTTGTGTAGTATTTGTCACTCCCCAATGTGAAATCTTGTCCTACTCCTTCACCTTGACACAACTCTATTCCAACAATGTTGTTGAGTATCGAGCATTAATACTTGGGCTTGAAATGGCCGTTGATATGAAGCAATTGCAATTGCAAGTCTTTGTGACTCTTAGTTATTGGTCAATCAGCTTTTGGGTAGTTACGAGGTCAAAAAGCTTGAACTACGCCCATATCATGATTATGCTAAACAGTTGATAGGGTGGCTCGGTAATGTGACTATTCAGCATGTGTCAAGAAAAAACAAATAAGAAGGTTGATGCTTTAGCTGTTTTATCTTCATCATTAGCCCTGCCTAACCAAACGCAAGTTACCGTCTGCCAAAAATGGGTAGTACCGCCGCCAAATAAGGCTAAAGGTGATGAAAACAAACTCAAGCATCTTGTTGTTATTTCTGAAGTTGAAAAAGAAGAATGGACTCAATCCATTATCGACTACTTATGCAATGAGATACTTCCAGAAAATTCGAAAAGAAGGACTAAAATCTGTCATCGTGCACCTTGCTTCCTTTACTACAAAGATACTCTATACAGAAGGTCGTTCAAGGGAGTACTCTTGCGATGCCTAGGAGGAGAAGAATCTCTCCAAGCTTTTCAAGAGGCACATTCTGGGGTATGTGGGTCACACCAGTCTGGACTAAAGCTCCACTTCGATATAAAAAGTATAGGCTATTATTGGCCAACGTTGGTAAAAGATTGGTTGGACTATCCTCGAAGATGTAAGGCTTGTCAATTCCACGCGAATTTTATTCATCAACCTCCTGAAGTGTTGCACTCGACTATTGTATCCTGGCCATTCGACGCTTGGGGATTGGATGTTGTTGGACCACTGCCAAAGTCCTCTGGTGGGCACCTATACATCTTGGTTGCAACTGACTACTTCTCAAAATAGGCTGAAGTTGTTGCTCTTAAGGAAGTAAAGAAGGAAAATATTGCAAGTTTCATCCGAGTAAGCATTATTTATCACTTTAGCATTCCTTGTTACATAATAACGGATAATGGAAAGCCATTTGATAATAGGTTGATGAACAAGATTTGTGGTCTCTTTGACTTCAAGCAATGTAACTCTTCGATGTATGATGTTGCTGCCAATGGTTTAGCTGAGGCATTCAACAAGACTCTATGCAACTTGTTAAAGAAAGTCGTCTCCAAATCCAAACAATATTGGAATGACCGTATGGAAGAAGCTCTATAAGCATATAAGGCGACTCACCGCACGCCAACACATGCGACTACTTATTCACTCATTTATGGAGTCGAAGCCGTCTTGCCACTTGAGCGTCAAATACCTTCATTACGACTGGCTTTTCAAGAAGGGATCATTGATGAAGAAAATGCTCGACTTCAATTAGCATAGTTAGAAGCTCTTGATGAAAAGAGATTGGAAGCTCAACAGAGTCTTGAATGTTATCAAGCTCGATTATCTCGTGCCTTCAATAAAAGAGTTCGTCCGAGATCCTTTCAAGTAGAATATCAAGTTCTTGTTGTACGAAGATGTAAAGCCCCGTAAAATTTTTGTGCTTAAAAACCTAGTAGCTGTGGTGTCATGGTCCAAATATTGTGTTAGGAATGCGTAAAATTCTTCGCGACGAGCAAGCTCGCCGCGGTTCGGACCCTTGGTATTGATTTAAGCTTTAAAAATTAAATGAATAACTTTTTCCAGAAAATGTCGATTCTGCGGTCAGGAATGCGACTGCAGATCTACTATGCGGACCGCATTCTTACTGCAGAGTTTAACAGAATGTTTTCCAAAATTTGTGTTGAAAATGCGGTCCAATATGCGATCGCATAACGAAAATGCGGAACGCAGATCCATCGCATAATTTCTTAAGAATTTTTTAGTGTCAATTCTGCGATGCGTTCTATGACCGCCGAACACGAACGCGGACCGCATTCTGGTCGCATATCGTAACAGAACAAGTGAATTTTTGGGGCAATTTTGCGGTCCATTATGCGGACCGCATGTTGATTCTGCTATCGCAGATGCGATCGCAGAACTGACTCGGCCCAGATTTTTATGAAATTTAAACCCGACTCCTTCTTTAATAAAACATCTCCAACCTTCATTTTCTCATATTTTCTTAGCAAAACTAGAGAGAGGAAGAGGGGTTCTGGAGAGATAAGTCTAACCATCTTCAAGGATTGTTTCTAATTGTTTGGTCCGGAAGATCCTAGGGCAAAAGTCATCTTCCCCAAATCTCTAAAAGGTAAAAACCCTAGTAATTCCTCTAATTTTTCAGTTGTTAAAGGTAAAGAAAGATTTGTATACAATAGCTTTTGAAAATAGAATTTGATACTCATGCATGTTATTTGAACTTGAAATTTAGTAAAAAGAAGTGGGTAGGAGTGAGAGTTTGCAAAAACGGAGGTTGGAAAAATAGGATAACTTGGGTGAACATAAAGTAAGAGATTGAAGGAAGTAAATTCGACTCCAGGTATGTATGGCAAACTTTGATTCTTGTGAAATCGCCCTTATGTGTACAATTCGTTTGGTTTGTGATAATTTTGAGGAATTGTTGTGTGATTCTTTGATTTAGTTGTTAGGTATTCAATTGATGTTGAACTATGTGTGGTGTGGTACGGGATATGAACCGAAAGATGAAAAAGGAAGTTATAATTAGTAAAGAATTGAGAACAATTGTAGTGATGGCATACATGTCTTCTTATGGGAAACTAATGAAACACTTGAATTGTGATGAACTGCAAACATAATGGTATGGGTACTCTCGGAAACGGAAATATTGTAACTTTGTGGTGACACCGGCTTGTAAAGAATTTGGAAACATGAACTAAGTTGTAAAATTGCTTATTTGCACTTGTTTGTGATCATTGTATGGTACTCTTGTTTGATGTTTGTGTTTGTTGTGATTTGAAACTGTACGGTGGAATCGGGTTGCGCGCCGCAACACGAAGTAATAAGGTGTGGGTTGGGGTGATAAGGGTGGACGAGGTAATAAGGGTGGCCGAGGTAATAAGGGTGGCCGAGGTAATAAGGGTGGAAAGCAATCGAAATTGCCATTGAAACTGATATGAAATCATTGATGTGAAATTGTGAAAGTAGACAGCTGGAGAGTTTGCAACCTGTGGGGCACTGATTGCCCCTTTGTTTGACTTGATTATGCTTTCCATGTATGTTTGGTTGTTGCCCTCCTTGTTGATCTATAATTGTACTTTGGACTGAGAACTACTTGAAACGAAATAAATGTGGGAACATGATTGGCTGGTTTATTATTTCTTGGTGTAATCAGTGGTTGTCTTATCATCATGATTTGCTTGTTTAATAGCTTGAGTTTACTTGGGACAAAGCTTGTCCATACATTCCAATACAATTCCAGTGTACTGACGTCCCTTTTGCTGGGGACGCGACATTCGTGTTATGATTGTAGGTGGATCAGTAGCAGGTACTTAAGCTCATCGGCAGTAGCATCCTTCATCTTCCACCGCCCGTTTTGGTGAGCCCCTTTCCTCTCGGAGCCCTTGGTGGTTCATGCCACTTCTGTTTTAGACATTATTTTGATTTTGTAAGGTATAGCCGGAGCCTTGTTACCGGCAAGTATTGTGTCATCCTTTGTATCCTAGAGGCTCCGTAGATAGGAAACTGTGAGATTATAGTCTTATGTACATATTATGTCGGGCGTTGTAATTTGTAAACCTGCTAGTAAGTTAATCGTGTGGTTATGTTTGAAAAATGTGAATTTATTTATAATTGGCAAGATCTTTGGCTTATAAGTAATGAACAATACAGGGGTAACGCACGGGTTAGGAAAGGCACCCAGGTCCGCTTGACTGGGGCTACCTGGTCAGGCACCGGTCATGTCGCTCGATTTGGGGCGTGACAGAAGCCCCATAATTACTTCCCATAAACCTGTAGGAAAGTTCACTTCAAAATGGGATGGACCATATGTCGTACAAGAAGCTTACTCAAGTTGGGCTTACAAGCTGGTTGATACAAGTGGTATGAGAATCGGCCCAATCAATGGCAAATTCTTAAAGAAGTATTATCCTTGAAATTGCAACGCTCCTCGACGTACTATCCTATACTTCTAGTTATAAAGCTCATCAACGTACGAGCCTAAACTGAAAGTCATGATGCTCCTTAATGCACAAGCCTAAACTGCATGTTGCTACACTCCTGACCCGCAAGAGTATAAACTGTGTACGGACCCAAAATAAAGTCTGCTTGGTTGAAAATCTTGAAAGAGGCGGCCTAGGCAAAAGTTAGGACGTAAAAAATAATCTACCCAGTCTGAACTACGATATGACTTGATCCTCTTCACCGATGTATGTAAGCAGCTTAGAGTTTCATTCTAAGCTCAATCGCATACGTTCAAAAGATATATATTACCCCAATTGTTGTTCGAATGAAGTATGAAAGAATGTAAGATCAAGCTGAAATGTCATCCTCCTACTGAAATTTGACCTCATTTGATTTAAAGGAGGCAACCCTCCATGGTAAATTGATATCTCCGATGGGCCGATTTTAGGAGGATGTCAAGTATTTGCATTGAAGTCCAGGGATTCTTTATGTCTTCAGGTTCGACAAACCTTCAAGTTTGTTGGTCTCCAAGTCCACCCGCTACCTTTAAAAAAAGGGGGAAGAGAAGAGAGACATCAAAAGGAAACACAAGTATAAGAAAAAGATTGCTTGGCACAACATTTCAAATTCAGTGAGACTTGAACTCAAGATATTTGTGAGAATATGGATTTTAAATTTGAATTGATGGCAAGTAAGACATCTTCCCATCTCGAGGCTTCCATACCAAGATATGAATTTTTGTGAGACTGCACAAATTTGGAATTGATGGCGTGGTGCAATGTAAAACTGATTTCAAAATATTATCTAGGAAAATTACTAAGTATATTTATTTAGAATTTTGGATATATTCCAGATCTTGAATTCTAGTTTTAACAAACCAAACAGTTCCTAATTTCGACGTTCCTACACCAAGATATGAATCTTTGGGCGCGACTGCGCAAATCTGGAATTGATAGCATGGTGCAATGTAAAGTTGATTTCAAAATATTATTGTTTGATTGAGAATTTTGGATATGTTCTAGGTCTTGAAGTCTAGTTTTATTTAAACCAAATTGTATGTAATTTCGATATTTCTACAACAAGATATGAATTTTTTGGTGAGACTACGCAAATCTGAAATTGATAGCGTGGTGCAATATAAAGTTAATTTCAAAATATTGTCTGGGACGATTCTGAAGTTGTTTGATTGAGAATTTTGGATATGTACTTGATCATAAAGTCTAATTTTCCTGAAATTAAACAGTTTTCAATTTTGATATTTGTACACTGAGATAAAAAAAAAATTTGTGAGACTGCGCAAATCTGAAATTTTCAACATGGTAAAATCTAAAGTTGGTTTCAAAATGTTATCCGGCGCGATTCTGAAGGTTTCTATATTCTGAGTGTTGGATATATTTTAGATATTGAAGTCATCAAACGGTTTATTATTTGGACTCTCCCACGAAAAGATATGAATCATTTGTTACAAGCACGTAAAGTTGAAATTTATGCGACAAAGATAAAAGTCGAACAATGTAAAGCAAAAGAGAAGCTGAAATATTTAGGCCCTGCAAGTCTCAAAGTTGAAGTCTTCAAGTCCGTCGGTCTTCAAGTTGAAGTCTTCAAATTTGCTGATTTTCATGTTAAAATATTTAGGCCATCCAATTCACAAAGTTGAAGTCTTCAAGTCTGTCGGTCTTCAAATTTGCTGATCTTCAAGTTGAAATATTTAGGTCCTCCAACTCTCAAAATTGAAGTCTTCAAGTTCGTCGGTATTCATGTTTCAGTCTTCAAGTTCGTCGGTCTTAAAGTTGAATTATCTAAGCCCTCCGAATCTTCGAGTTGAAGTTTGAAAAGTCCACCAAATCTTCAAAGTTTTCCAAGTGTTCAAGTCTATATCGTCTTCGAGTCGAAGCTTTATAACTTTTCAAGCTTAAGGTGGGCATATAAGTCCGTTTGCACCTTAAGTTGGCCTCTTTGCGGGTTTGTCCTTAAAATGAATTATAACTTTCCAATCTTAAGGTGGAAATATGAGTCCTCTTGCACCTTAAGTTGGCCTCTTCGCGGGTTTGTCCTTAAAAGGAACTATAACTTTCCAATTTTAAGATGGACATATGAGTCCCTTTGCACCTTAAGTTGGTCTCCTCGCGTGTTTGTCCTTAAAAGAACTATAACTTTTCAATCTTAAGGTGGACCCATGAGTCCCTTTGCACCTTAAGTTGGCTTCTTCGCGGGTTTGTCCTTAAAAGGAACTATAACTTTCCAATCTTAAGGTGGACATATGAGTCCCTTTGCACCTTAAGTTGGCCTCCTCGCGGGTTTGTCCTTAAAAGGAACAATAACTTTTCAATATTAAGGTGGACCCATGAGTCCCTTTGCACCTTAAGTTGGCATCGCCGATAGTCGAGCCACATTGAGAGTAATTTATCCGATAGTCATGCCCAGAGTGAGAGTATTCTCTCCGATAGTCAGGCCATTTTGAAAGTAATCTCTCTGATAGTCAGGCCACATTGAGAGTAATCTCTCAGATAGTCAGGCCGTTCTGAGAGTGATCTCTTCGATAGTCAGGCCACATTGAGAGTAATCTCTCCGATAGTCAGTCCGTTCTGAGAGTAATCTCTTTGATAGTCAGGCTACGTTGAGAGTAATCTCACCGATAGTCGGGCCGTTTTAAGAGTAATCTCTCTGATAGTCAAGGCACATTGAGAGTAATCTCTCCTATAGTTGGGGCACATTGAGAGTAATCTCTCCGATACACAGGCTACATTGAAAGTAATCTCTCCGATAGTCAAGCCACATTGAGAGTAATCTCTTTGGTAGTCGGGGCACATTGAGAGTAATCTCTCCGATAGTCAGGCAACGATGAGTACTCATCCCATCACTCCCCAAAATTGTCTTCTTCATGCGTGGATTATTTTGTTGAACAAGAACATATCTTTCTCGTTTGACCTATACAAAAAAAAAATAATAAAAAAATAAAAAAAATAATAAAGACAATAAAACAAGAAAAGAAAAAGAAATTACCTTCGCATTGATGCTTCCTAATTATTTATGGACAAACTCCGCGAGGCTTGCAAATACTGTGAATTGATGCTCAAGAAACGTTGGAGCATGGGGTTTATATAGAGTTTGCAAAGCAGCTACGGAGAGTGAATCTTGGGTGTGGGACTCTGCTATTATCTAGTTATCTCCTTATTAGAGCCAAATTACGTGACCAATCCCAGTAAAACTAGGTTAGCAGAGGCGGTCGATCATAAGACATCTTCCGTATCCAACTAGAATTGTGAAAGACTATTGGTCGTTGTAAAGCTCCACTTACTGTTAGAACTTGAGACATGCAATGAATTACTAATGTCTCCACAATTGTAGGTGTACATGTTTCTTAGCATTTGCTATGTTCACGTGAGAGGCATTGAAAACTCCAAATTTGTTTAACTTTAGCAATCTTTGCTATATTAATGATGATAATTGCTTCAGAACTTCACATGAACGTGTTGTCCCTTGGAATTTACCAGTGTTGTGAGATTTATTTGAGACTACAAATATATAAACTCCTATATTATTATTCAAGCAGGATACTTCAAGTTATGTCCTCGGAGTTCCGACAAGTCTACACCCTAACAAGATTTGAAGTAGGTGGCATTTATAGGCATATAAATTTTATAGGAATTAAATCGATAAAATAGTTGGGACTATATTTTAAATTCACGATATATTAGTTCAAACAAATTTATAATTGAAGTAATTATATATGTCCTATATTTATGTATTAAATAAATAAGTCTAAATCCATTGGGTTAGCTCATTTAATTCGGCTAAAGTGATGAGCCAACTTCATTAAGCCCATGATGACATCTTCCTAGAGATCCAGTTTGGTAGGACGTGGCACGCCAAGTCAAACGGTAGAGCCAACAGGACCATGCCATGTGTCAAAATTAGAAAGCATGCCCAATCACACTGAAAGGCCAGTGAAATCATGCCACGTGTGCAAGTGACATGTTCTGGCCAATTAAAATGCGATTATGTCACACTTCAATTTGATTGATCAGAAATAGTTTGTTCTTATCATGACTCCTCTCTTCCACAACTATAAATAGGGTCTTCATAACTCAAAAAATACACCAAAAGTTATAACAAGAAGCAAGAGAGAGCTCGTGGATCAAACATCGCAAATTCCTCCACAAGATTCAAGACGAAGAACAAAGTTCAAGCTCAAGAACGAAAACAAGTTCAGTTCAAGCTCAAGAACGAAGAACAAATCAAGGTTTAAGGAGTGCGAGTTCAAATCAAAGTTCTTGCCAGTTGAATTCAAGATCATTGTTCGTGGCAACATAGGTTCAAGATCAAGCTCAAAGACCCTCAAATTTATTTATAATTGGAAAGAAGAATCAGAGGATCCATAGAGATTGTACACTCAAATATTTGAAATAAAATACTACAATTGTTGCAATATTTTTCGGTCTTGATTTGAACAGAACATTGTATACAATACAATAGGTAAGAACCATTCAAACAAGCTGTAAATATTTCGACTTTGAGTCTTAAAAATACAGTTATTTTTTATAAGGAGTTCCGCCGGACACCAAAGTTGATACCCAAGATCAAATATACATATACATATACATTTTGCATTTTTAATTTAATCTCTTCATACTTTAAAATAATTTTTGAATTGTTTTTTTAGAAAAATCTATGTATAGCTAATAGAGGTTTTTGTTAATTCAAGTCTATGTTAGTCAAACATAAATAATTTATATTGGAATAAGTGCATTATTTTTATGTTGGGATAGGAAGTGTGGTATTAAAATCCATCAGCAACATGTGGATAGGATAACTAAAAATGGGATTGTCATGAAAAAAGAATTAAATTTGTGTCAACGAAGCGTGTTTAACGCAACCATAGCATAAAGACATTCGAGCCGCGTCAAAATTAAATGTTGGACAAGGGCCCGTACCCTCTATTCTGTAGATACGGTGCAATCTCCTTTTTTGTATTTCCCTAGTAGAATTTCGGGAGACATGGGCTCACACGCTACACACAAGAATGAATTTATATTAAATGCCGGACAAAGGATAGTGTTCAGTTGAGGAGAAATCCAAATCAAATTATCAAGAACGTCCACAAAAGAATAATTCTCCACACAGCAGCTAAATTTAATTTGCAAGCAATCAGAACCATAGTGTAGAGAAAACAAGTCTTTTCTCATGCCTTTACATATAGCTATCACCTTTTCATTGTTGTACCCTAACTCAATAGCCTTTGACTGCTTGAAGTTTCCAATGGAGTAATATCAACCATCTGGAATTCAAAATGACAATCATCCAACTAAACCTTCCTCAAGTTGGGTAAAGTTCCTGCAATTTGTAAACTGGCTAGCCCGTAAAATCGAAATAAACTTAAAGCCTCTAAGCCATTGCAGCTTTCACATAAAGCTTGAATAAAGTGCTCATTCAAAACAGTATATCTGAAGCACAATATCCTTCAAAGAGATCCCCATAAAGCTTAAATTAACTGTAATGGCACCAGCTATATGACATCTACCTTTCAACTTACGAATTTGCAAACCTAATGGTTAATAATTTCTATATTGCTCTACTTGTCAAAGGTACAATAATCTCTATTTTGCAGTACAATGGTGCGCCTCAATTTGGCTGCTTGTGCACTTTTCCTGAGATGAACAGCTTGCATCGAACCGACATTTTGAACAAACTTGGAAGTCAAATAACAGAGGACCAATAGAGCTCCTTTGGGGTATCAATCGATATGCCTCCACTTCTGAGATCGGAAAAAAATGGCTCAAATGTTAAAAACCAAAAGAGAAAATGTAACAAACTACATCAGAGTGGAAGAACAGCAGAAGACAAATGCAGAATCAGATATCAGCCTAAATCAGTAGTGAAACAGTTTACCCTAGCACAACTGTAGAGACTAATAGTTATATGACGGTGTGATAGGATAATTTTACCTTTCGTAGTGGCATAGGTATAGAAGTTTCGCATGAAAGGAAACATGATTACATGATTAAAGGGCAGAAGGCATTATAAAGAGGTGTAGAATTGATCTGAAACGCCAGTTTATAATGTGAACTTGAAAGGTATTTACCAGTCTAAGAAGCAAGACACTTAAAGTTATCAACTTAAAACAACAGGTTTTTTGGGTTTGTCCATATAAATATGGTAGAGATTTCCTAATGTGAACAAAATGAAACTTGACAAACCAAGACATACAAAGAATGGTTAGATACACCACATGAAAAGCCGTTAGAAGGACATTTGCATGGAAGACGAAGGAGAATATGGGTTAGGGCTGCTAGAAGAATTGCCCCATTCAATATAGATTAAAGTCGGATCTCGATTATATAACATAGCAAGTGGAAGTGGACCTCTCTTCAGTTATGTTGCAATATCATCAGAGTTGATGGGGATATGGCGCACAGGGAAGAAAGGAGGAAGACGGAGGAGATGGAATGGGCCAAAAATGCATGATACATGTAATTGGGATAGGAAATGGGACCCAACTGGCGTTCAGAAACACATAAAGGGAAGAAATTTAAATTAGAGATGAAAGAGGAGGTAGTCACGATATGGGAGTGAGAGGGGGCGGGCTGAGCAATTAAGAATAAGAAACAGAATGGCAAGGAGAAGCTAGCAATTACTGAGCTTCGTCTCTGTTAGCCCACGGGAGGGGAGTGGCCTACAGTATTAATTCGCTTGAAGTACGAAAAAAGTCTTCGGATCATGATACATCATAAATTTTCCATTTCAAGTTGGAAAACAGTTCCAAACATTATAAATACAAAAATTTCGCTACAATCAAGATACTAATGATATTTTTATTTTTTTTTTGAACACGGAGAAAAAAGAACTAAACATCATGACAACTAATTTACACCTTGTATAAGGAGAATTTGTCCACTTTTTGCTACCAATTATATCAATTATTAGAAAAATAATAGGGAGCAGAAAGGCGGATTCTTTTACCTTCAAAATGAGAGCCAAGAGGAAAATGCCACCAACGGAAACATCAACAACAAGCCAGAGTTCACCCAGGTATCTAGACCCTTAACCTTTCTCATTTTCTCATCCACTGAATTCCAAAAATGTGTGAAAGGACAAGAATCTTGTGGATCCTATAGCATTCATTCCTAATCAAACTTTGTTTTCTTCTAAATGGGTTAGCAATAACCCGATAAATTTTCAACATAAGAGCTTAGAAAGAGTGTGGCAATGAACACTTACCTCAATATTTGAGTCACTAGTTGGACACTGAACATCTGAACTTGCTAGTGTTCGTCGTGTGTCTTGGCTGGATTTCCCAAGAGGCATCTTTAATGTGGACTTTGTGAAATCTTTACCAGTGAATGCTTTATAAGCAGAATCAGTGTGTATCGTCTCCATGACTGAACCGAAAAAGTTTGTCACTGGTACCTGTCAAAGTCAGAGATTGCCTGTTTCACTTTCACATGATAACACCAGCAGTCTAATTAGTTTGTTGGATGACAAAAACAAATTAAGTAATCGTTTTCAGGGTACCATTTCAGTTAATCATCTAATTTAGGACAGCTTAACGGATACTTGACTGTCTCATTCTGTTATCTCAATTTGAACATAAAAGGAGAAAAAACATTCATAACTTTTTGTGCTATTTTGGACTTCTTTTAGCACTTCTTTTACTATTTTTACTTCACTTCTGCATATTAAAGCAAGTTATTGACACTAGTTTGTGGTCATGCCGTCATGGTAAGCAGTTACAAGCCCTCTTGGTAGGTAACTAAAATAAATGAAGTGCACTGTATTTAGATGAAGATGGGGTCCTATTAAACTAACTCTTTTGCAATTATTTTGATAATTTCTTCTACTACTACTAATTTATCATGCAACCAAATTAAGATCTTCAGCTTCTTAACCAGTCAACTGTACATAAAGTGGGACCTAAGAACTGCAACTTTTCCTTTTATTTTATCCTACCTATCTCCACTAAGATCCTTTACTTTCTCTTTTTTGTCTTTTTTGGTTTTCATGGAGTCTTCTTTCCATGTATTCCCTTTTCTTCGGAAGAGTTGGGGTTGAGGGAGAGCAGGGTTGCATGGTACAGGAACAAACATAAAGGCGTACCTCTTCTAGTTGACGAGGGTATAGATCTGTTCGATAATATGCAGTTGACATCAGTATATTTGGATTATATGAACTGAAAAGACTGCAACGAGAAAAAAATTAAAGTAATTCTTAAAAAATTAAAGAAATTCTATGTCCAAAACAGATATCATCTTCTGATTAAGACAGGAAAAAGGAGATTGAAAAAAACAACAGGAAGAGGCACACATAATTTCTAGGATCCATGAGAGCATAGCCAATGTAACAGCAGGAACTACCAGCAGTCAAGCCCCCAGTGCAGTTAACCTTGGAAAACTACACCAAGTATTTTGGATCTACTTTTTTGGTCCACTTTGCTGCTCGAGTCCATATCACATGAGCAGGTGGGTTGTCTAAGATGCGAGGCAAGGCAATTATCACCCAAGTTACCAAGTACGCACTCCCGTTTACAGTTTACCCTCTATAACAGTCCCCGTTCTAGAGTTCCAAGTATTGCTTAAAAGACTTACAATAACCCAAGCAGCATTTCTAAATAAAAGTAACATTGAAACCTGCTAAAACGTACTCGAGATGGTTATCTAGAATCTTTGAATAAGACTCTTTCCATTTGATTAAAGAAAATCCTTGGCGGCCAGGCCACGGTCAGACCCTCGAACAGCCAATATTTATCCTTCAAAAATTTCTGAATTATCCCCAATTACCAACTAAAGGAACATACTTCAGCATTTTTATTATCAAGTAAAAACCCATAACTGATGACCACTGCAGCTTCAAAGAATATATCTCCTTTCTCTCTTACCTTATTTAGCTAGTGGATGACTCTCCTTTTGATAATGATGCAGGACTAATCTCCATTAAGGAATAATTTATACCCATTTTAAATTTTTAAGCCCCACACCGGAGGGATGAGGATTTCGTGGTCTCTTTATATAGTCTTTCGCAATTCTCACCTCATGAGCTAGCTTACGAGGTTGAGTTAGGCCCAAGGTCCATTTATCATGGTACTAGAGTTAGGCCCATCCCAATTTATTGTAACCTATGTTGGACCCCATTTATATTATCCACGCTTCAGTTTGCAGGCCTGGGCGTGTGTGTGTGTGTGTGGGGGGGGGGGGGGGGTTGGGTCCTATATTGGTGGGATGGGAATTTCGTGGCCTCGTTATATGGTATTGGGCAATCTTCACCTCATAAGCTAGCTTTTGAGGTTGACTTAGGCCCAAGATCTATATATCATAAACGTATATATAGACTATTGCACTTGTATAGCCTTAAATACAGTCAAAATGTGTAAAAACAAACTAGCAATGGATAGTTAAGTTGATGTCAGTAGTTGATACAATCTACGGATATCAAGAAAAGCAGTTGTGGATATAATTACCTGCCCAATGAGGCATTAGCATACATGTTCACCCTCTCAAAAAAAGCAAGGGTATAAAATGTGAATCGATCTATAACTGAAACACCAACCTGTACCAGAGAAAAGGAGGATGAGAACTCTCACTATTTTGTGAGTACAAGGAGAACATATTCTTTTGCCTTATCGATATAGTAGGCCTTTTAAACAAGTCTTTCGTTGAGAGCGTGTTTGGATTGGCTTGTTTTAAGTGTTTTTAAGCCAAAATAGCTTTTAAACAATTTTATAGTGTTTGGATAAAATAAAAAAGTGTTTTGAAGCACTTGTTCAAGCTAAAATGACAAAAATAAGCCAAAAGCCAAAAGTTAAAATTCCTAACTTATGGCTTCAAAGTTATTTTGGCTTAAAAGTCACTTAAAACAAACTCATCCAAATGGGTTCTAAGTTAACACTTACATCAGCATCCAAGTGATGCGAGTAAGAATTTTCCCCTTTCATGCTGCTCCCAATTGCCAAAACGCTGGGTGATTGAAGCTACAAAAAATATATATATCAGTTCTTCAAACCTAGTTATAGAGCCTGTTACTGAATGTGTGAGAAGGACCAAGCAAGAATGTTTTATGCATTGACTGAACCTGATTTGAAAAGTAACCGAACTCATTTTTTTTCTACTGTGTGTCTCTCTGAGGGGAGGGGATGGGAGGGGAGGCGAGGAGGGGGAGGGAGGGGGGGGCAGGGGAGATAAAGGCTTCCTTACCTAAAGAGAATGTAAATCAAAGTGAAAACGATATTTAAGATAGTTATTAAAAACAAATTAATAAAAATAATGCACCGAATCTGAAACTTTTCAAATCTACAACCATAACTCAAATATAGCTAATAGCTCGTCTTTCTGATTAAATATCAACTTCGGACAGCCAGATGTCATCATACTCAATTAGGCAGAATAGCCTAGGAGACACTTGTACTTGTTCTGGTTTATCATCCCGGTCCCTACACTCCATAAAGTTTCATCCAGACACTTCAACTTAATCAAAACAAGACTTTTAAACCCATCTGACCGTTGACCGAGCTTATGTGGCATTGATATGGCTGAAGAGGACAAAATGAGTGATTTACACGCACATTAGGTGCGTGAGCTGGATTTTTTTTATTAAAAAATAAAAATTAATAAATAAATACAAATAACTAACAGCGACCCCCCCCCCCTTCTTCTTCAGCCCCTTCCCCCTACGTTTTGCCCCACCCTCCCCCCTCCCCCCATCCCCCGTCTTCTTCTTCAGTCAAATCAAACACTACAAACGATAGTAGATTCTTCACTAATCATCTATTTTGCTCATCTGAAGCAAAAAGGATAAGACCACTTCAGGAGTTCGTTCTGACCACCACTCCTTCCGCCTCTGCTTCCCGTCTTCTTCTTTAGATCCCCTCCCTTCCCCTTTCTCTTCATATTTCTTCATCCCTTCTTTCATTCGATTTTCTCCTAGGTGTGTATTTCTTCTTCCATCATGTGATATTTCCCTTCTCTATGACTCCTCCACTTTTTCCGGTAATTTTAGCTTTTAAATTTTTTCATAGCCCTTCCAAATTGGGGTAGAGGAATAAGTCTAAATTCATAAGACTTAATTCTCTGTTCATGTATTTTTCATGGATAAATAATTTTCTTTTAAAGATGAGTGAAGGAAGTAGTGCTACTCATGGTGGAGGAGCCATGATAGTGGGTTATTCTTTTAAGAAGGTTGAGTGGGTGAGTTTGAAGAAGGGAGGAGGGGTTTTCTTTAATTTTAATTTTACCTTTTTGCTTTATTTATTTTATTTTTTGATTATGAAATTAAAATTTTGTTAACTAATATTATTTTGGCATAGAATCTGATGTGGATGTTGATTTGTCATCCACGTCAAGCAAGTGAGCATCACACGATTTCAGAGGTGTTTAAAAGTCTTGTTTTGATTAAGTTGAAGTGTCTGGATGAAACTTTATGGAGTGTATGGACAACCAAAACAAGGACAAGTGTCTCCTAGGCTATTCTACCTACTCAATTACTACATACTACACATGTCTGCCAATAGCCCGACCATGGGACTCTAGTCTCAAAAGCATTGGAATATGGGCTTTCCTCAGAAATTTCCACACATGTCGGATACCTATTGAATTTGGACTTAGAAAGTCAGTTCTCTCAGAGTATGCTTTTCATCAACTTAAGCAAGAAACTATTTGCACATTCTGGAGCAAGAATAAGTTTCAACCCCAATCATGACTATTGATCCTATTTGACTAGTATCATTACAGTTAACTCCTGAGTAGAGTATTAACTTGCAAAAAAATATGACTGAAAACAAATCACGTCTTCAACAGAGTTTTATTGCATCAAGGCCAGTCTTCACAATGTTCTAGCTTTGTCATCCTTAAGTCATGTCATGCAAATATCTTGCAGGTGAAGATTAGCATCCCCAATCACTAAACTTGGGAAGGTCAAATAACTTGGCGTGCTGAAAGGTTAGGAGGTGGCGAGTCATTGAAAATACACTTAGAGATACTTACAAATAAATTAATTAACAGGAAACAAACAAAAATTCATTAAAATACCAACCACATAAAGCCAAAATTAGTTTCTTAGATGCTTCAAGTACAACAATAGGAGAATGCGCGAAGAATGGTAGTTATGGACTAACTATGATTAGATGAAGCATGAATACAGGGTAGCAATGTGACATTGAACATTTTACAAGAAAAGCGTTGCATTAATGACAAAAAGGCAAAAGTCACCTGAGAGAAAAGAGTAGCAGCTTGGCAAGTGTCAACCATTATTAGCAGCTCCTTGAATCTGAAATTCAACAATGAAGAAATGTCAAAGCATCACTTCATAGGACCAGCAAAGAAACTATCTGATCAATTCATCATCGAGAAGCTACAACCGACAAGGAGTCATGTGCATAGATGCCATAGCATCAAACAGAGTAGATTCATAGCAAACATCCAACAAGCCCTTATCAGTTAAAAATCGGAGACAACAAAGTCCATATGATTCCTAAGCAAATTTTGCATAACAATCAATATATTTTTTAATGAAAATTAACAACAGAAAGTCGAGGCTGATTTCTATACCTACGCTTTTCTTTCATTTGTTTCACTGCATCAGCTAAATCATGACTTTGAAGCTCTTCTGAATCCTGAAATTTTAAAAACTCGTCTCCACCATGCCCTGTCATGTACAGAAGTATGTGGCTTCCTTCATCACTAAGAAGACGTTTTGATCTTGGGACAGCTGTTTCATGACGACCAGTCAACACCCTCAAAAAATTTTCAACCGTTACTTCATAACCTCGATAATCTACCTGATGTTTAGAAGCTTGTTTAATTAGACAACTAAATTAAATACATAACAAAAACAACCTGAATTCTGTGAAATTCATATACTCATAAGCCAGTCCGAAGATATATATAGAATGACATTTAATATACAACGGTGCATGGAGAAAAATGTCGACCTCACCCTGCTAGAATTGTTTAAAATGCTGGAACGTTTTCTTTGATAAGTCAAAATATTTCATTAATAAACACCAAGTTGTTGTCAACAAATTTGTGGAAGACGTGTATCTAGCTCTTTTTGTGTCACTCATTGTCTTCCACCAAGTATGCATACATCATAGTCTTTCCTCCTTACATCAAAATTACAATTGAAACAAAAAAAGATCTCGTGGTGTTTTTACATCTTCCTCATCATTATGAAACAATCGCCTATTCTAATTATTACATATATTCCAAAAAAGCATGACAATGTGGTCTTCCATGCCGCCTTCCTTTCATAGTCTATCCTCAAATTTAAATGTTGACCATTAGCATCCATTACTACGTAGCTCGAACATGATAAGAATAGCTAAATTGATAATGCTAAGATAAATCTCAACCACACAGAATATCTTACAGAATTAACATTAAATTCCAAGACATAGGAAGAAGCTTTACACACCTCAACGTTATCTCCATATAAGTTTAGCCTGTGGTTTTCATTGTTAAAGACCCGTGCAGGGTATTTATTCCGAGAATTGCAAGCCATATCATCAGCCAACATCAGAATAATTCTTTCATCAGGTATGCCTAATCGTTTTACAGTTCTGATTTCAAAGAACAAATAGAAAAGAAATTAGAACACAGCGAATGAAGCTCAGAAATGGAAAGGAAGACAAAGATAATCAATGACTATCACAATGGGTACTAAAACACCAAGATTCTCACCTGTACAAAGACAAAGTATTAGCCATGTGTCTGTAATTAAACCTGAAGAGTAAAAACAAATAAGCCAAGCCTCTTGCAAACATAGAGCTTTCTAAGTAAAGATAAAAGTTTTCAGGAACTCTTTGATTATGCTGTATCAAGGCTAAATCCAGTGTCTATAGCTAAACTTGAAGTGTACCAGCTAAAAAGTAAGAGTATTGCAATTCACACAGAGAGCCTTTAATTAACAATAACAGGTTTTAGAAACTTGTAATTTCTTGAATCAAGGTTAGACACCTCTTTTAGTTTAGTTTAGTCTTAAACTTATCATTCTACCACCATTACTTCTTCAATAAACACCTCTTTTAGCTTAGTCTCCTATTCATGGTGAAAATTACCGCACCTAATAAGAGCTGATAGGACTCCATCATAGACAAATTCTCTTTCGATATAGTGTCGGGGCTAGCTTGAATGCATTTCAACCACTCGATCGGCACTTGTGATGTCCCACCAGTACACGTACCAACCCACCAAGGCATAGGCAGCAAGAAATCACCTAGAGTAGTATTTTTTTTTTCTGGCCTGCTCCCACTCTATTGACCACTTAGCCACACTCTACGATGCCATAGACACATCATTTTTATGGGCGTAATACAATACAGGGAGAACTACACCCCAAAAGCTAGCTATTGAGGTGGGAGAGCTGAAGGCTATATAAACCCCACATCAACACAACTATTGAGGTGGGAGAGCCCAAGGTTATATAAAACTCCTCGTCAACACAATGCAATACGGATGTGGAGCTAAAGTCTCATAGACTGAAATGGATCATAACATGGGCATACATCCAAATTCAATGTAAGATCATATATACACAAAGCTGATTTAAAAAGCTCATTACAAAATGAATTATTATAAAACGACCAATCAACTATGCCTCGATTCAATTTTCCACTGGTAGTGTACTACGTTAGAGTGACCCTAATTTCCCTCCCAGCCTAACCCCAGCACAAATCTGTCAATAAATTGCTAAAAATCAGCTCTAAAAGCAAAAATTACCAGAAACGAGAAGTGCAGACCAAAACAGCCCAATTGTTCGTATGCATCGCAGATGAAGTTGATGCGATCCCATTGCAAAGGTAAGTAGAAAGCAGAAGAAAACAGAACAGAGATGTTGATTTCATTTTCAACTACAGCTCATACTTCCATCTCTTGCTACTGCTAATTTCTCTTTGTTCACCTTTTGGTGGAATTGTTGATTCGGAAAGAGGAGAGATTGGCTATTTGTGAAATAAATTTTGAGATTGCAAGCTTTTTTGTTACTTTGATATGAATGAAGTAAATGTTTCCTTGGAAAATAATTTTTTTAGAAAAGTATATAAAAAATTAATAAATTATATTAATAAACTGAAGAGTATTTTGATGAATTATTTAAATATTAAAGATTAATAATATTGCAATGATTCTCGTTACTACACGTATTTGCTTTAACTAATTTATGACTTGCGGCATGGTTGGTTCGAGAGTTGTGGGTTGAAATCGGAACAAGTGGTTCCTTAAAAATGTCTTAAAAGGCCAAGTTTCACTTCAGTCAACGTTTTGAGTAAACGACCTCGCAATCCGGATTTGAAGGTTCTAGTAAGTTCGTATGATGATTTCGGAGTTGGGCGTATGTCCGGATCGGGTTTTGGATAACTCAGGAGCGTTTTGACGCCTAATAGCGAAAAGTTAATTCCTTAAGGATTTTGAAGTTCCTTAAATTTGGTATGGAGCGGGTTTTTGTGTTATCGAGGTCTAAACGAAATTTCAAGACCTGGAATAGATATGTCATTTAAGACTTGCATGAAAAAAAAACTTTTAGCAGCAAGATTTACCGGCTATTCTTTTTTTAGCCGTGGTTGTTGGCATCGTTAAAGCCTTTAGTGGCCATTTGATGAAGTGCCAGTAAAGCTAGGTTTTTATTGTCGCTAAAAGTCCCGGGCTTTAACAGCTACAGTTTAGGGGCAGTTAAATGGCAGCTAAATCCATCTCATAATTGGCTTATATTGTGCTTCATTTTTTTTTGCCGATATATCTAATTATATTGCCGCTAAAGGTAGAATGCTTTAATGTCAAACATTTAGTGGCAATTCTATGGCTGCAAAATCTATTCCATAGTAGGCTTAATTTATACTTTAATGTCTAATATTTTCGTCAGTAAATCAAACTATATTGCCGTCAAAAGTCACATGCTTTAACAATATTAATTTAGTGGCAACTAAAATTGTTGCTAAACTAATTTCATAAGAGGCCTATTTTGCAATACAACGCCCATTTTTATTGCTAGTAAATTGAATTAAATTGCCACTAAGAGTCATAGGCTATAATGAGAATTGTGTAGCTGCAACTATAACAAATGCTAAATAAAATTAGTTCTCCATTAAAAATACCTTTTAACGGCAAATAAAGAACCAAACTATCTTTAAACTGCAAAAATGCTGATAAAATAGGCTACTTCGCTCCTAAAAACATAATATATTTCATTCAATGTATAAAAATAAAAGAAAGTATTAATTCTTACTAATGTATCAATGACATGTAAGATAAAATTACATTGTTCAAACAAAATAACCAATTGTTTGCTCAAAGATGTTATATATCTTAGAACTAATCAATCAATATAAATAATGGGATAATCGGAATCAGTGATAATATAAATCGAAGATCGATCGTCGGAACAATGTGAATGAAGTAATTAGCATAAGGAGATAGTAAGAACAAAATATAGAAGATAGAACAAAGGAGCAGTAGTGATAGCAGTAATAGAGAGAGAGAGATATGTCTTATTATCCGAAAATGACATCCCTTACAAATGGGGGAGGTCCTCCCTTATATAATGAGAGGGTGCCCAACTTATTACATTGACGCCCTTATATTATAAGCGTAATCTAAATATAGGCCGGGGGACTGGGGACGCCCTCTTTAATGGATCCGCCAGTTTGATGTCTCATAGGCGGGGTCGTGTCCTTCTTGTCACGCGGCCGTTAATGAGGACGTCCATGGATGCTGTCGTCCTCAAAACGGGGGCGGCCTCCTTATTTATTTCATCGGGGCCGGCCATGGGTACACGTGGCCGTGTCGTACCACTTGTTTGATTTACCCCCGTAGAAATAGTCCCTCCGCCTATTGAAGATATGCCCGAGGCGTCTCTTCGATGGGCGGATTGATTCAACCTATGTTGGGTACTGTGCGGGTGTGCATACGTGGCACGTTCTTTCGAACCGTCGCCTGCAGGCGGTGTGCGTCATTATTGCTGTGGTTTTCGAGGCTTAGTCATAATGGGCGATTTGACGTTTCAGTTTCCCGCCCCCTTTCCGATACAAAACTCTTCGAATTTCGTGCGATAATTTTGTTATAAATAGGAGGCAGTTTCAATATCCTTCTTTCTTTTAGTACATCAGAGATCTTTCGCCTCTTTCTTCCTAATTTATCTTTTTACCGCAACTTGCATTCCCTCCTTGATTCCTAGTTAGTGACCTTAATCAAAAAATCGCCAAAGGTAGCCGTCGTAGAGAGCTGGAGCGGGCGGAGACTGGCTCTGGGGCTCCCCGACAATCTGGGAATAAAGGTAAGAAGAAGAAGAAGGAACTCGTTCCTCTGAAGGAAAGTAACCTTCTTCCTCCAGATTTGTACACGCGAAAAAACTTCACTCACCCAGCAGATGCCGATACGTGGGAGAGGTCCGTTATCACGGAGAGGCAACTGAACAGTCTCCGGCGGCCTGCCGCGTACCGGGGACGGTGGAGATGAGGGTGGCCGGAGAAGATATGGTGTATGTTCACCGGCCAGGATTCTGTGCCATTCATGAGTATCCATTTATCATGGGGTGCGAGTTCCCCATATATCCCCTGGCGGAGGCATTGTGCTGCTTTTTCAACATCTGCCCGGCCCAATTAACTCCGTAAACATGGAAGATCTACCGGATCTTGATAACATATGCGGCCAAGGCTGAGGTGGACGTCTCCGTTCATCACTTGCTGCAATTGTTTAGTCCCCGCTATATGCGGGGCAAGATGCTACAGCTGAAAAATCGAGAGTCGAAGGGCTTGCTCGTAGAGGCGGACGATAAGCCTAATCGTCAATTTTGGACGAAGTACTTTTATATCCGTACCTTCGATTTAGTGGCGGACGCAGCCGACTTTCTGGAGATATGGAACCCCAACTGTAAGTACCTACCCGTCCCTTTCATGTTTTGGTTCGTGGCGTCGCTGTCATATTGCTTCTAAGGCGTTAACATTTTTTCTTTGCTTTTTTCTTGTGTAGTGGTGGGGCGTACGCCCAATCAAGTTCCCGGCATTAGGGCGTGGGTGAACAGGTTGATCCCTTTTGCCGAGGAATGTAGGACGTGGGTTGCGTTCGGTGAGAAGTACGGCCTCGCGGGTACGGCTCTTACTTGCCATAAATTCGGTTTCTTTGGCCGTAGCCGTAGCTAACATAAGTTTACACTTCTTTTGTTGCAGCTCGGAACGTAACACGGAGGCGGAGACGCCGAGCCATCAGTCCTGCTTCTTCAGAAACGGAGCTTAGGGTCTCCGTTCGGCAGGGCCTTCCTGAGGCTGATCAGGCCGAGGAAAGTCCGGAGGACAACGCCGCGTCAGATGGCGAAGCGACTGAGGCCGCCGACCCGGATTATGAGCGGGCGATTAGGGAGTCCCTATTGTCGGCTGCTCCCAGTCCTTCTAGTTCCGCTCCTGGTCCGTCTAGTTCTGCTCCTGGGCCGTCTACCGTTCCGGAGTCTGGAACGGCTATAGAGCTCCCGCCCCATTCTGCTAAGGAGGGGCCCCCTGCGCAGGACGAGCCGGCCGAGCGCAAGAGGCGCTGGTTACTTACTGGAAAAGGGGTAGTCGTAGACCCTGGGCAGAAGGAGACTGAGGCCCGTCGACCGGACTCGAGGCCTGTCCTCTTGGGCGACACCATTCGTCCGGGGAGGGCCGCGGTTATAACTGCTCATGCGGGGGATGCTGAAGCGCCGTCTACCGATAGTGAGGGCGCCCTTGCTGTTGCTGCTGAGCAGGCGGAAGTGCCGCTACAGGGCGAAGCTGCGGTGGACGCGCTAGAGGCGGCCGCGGAACAGGGTCAGTTGCGTCGGCTTCTGATACCAACGAGCTATAACCTGTTGGAGGAAAGTGGGCAGGCCGTGAAGGACTTCTCCTTGTTATGTGGCGATGCCGAGGCTGAGTCGCTGAAGTCAGTGAGCGACCGCGTCCTGTCCCGTCGCATTGCTGGTGCCGCCTTGCGGGTATGGTTCGAAGTGTACTTTCCCTTCTCTCCCTCTTTCCTTTTTGTTTTGCGGCTTTCATTTTGCCTTTTCTCTCTTTTTGTAGACCCTCATCCTGGAGGTGGAGCGGAGTCGGAGGGATCGAAAGAAGTTGGCTACCCTCTGTAAGGTGTCAGAGAAGTATAAGGAAGCTCGTGAGAAGCACAAGACGCTTTCGGACTGCTTTTCGGACGCCCCTGAATTCCGCCTCCTCCGAGAGTCTGTTGAGTCGTTGGAGGAGCAGCTGTGCAAACAAACAGAGAAGCTGGAGAAGGCGAACGCCGATCTGCTGGCTGCCGTGGCTCGGAATGCCGAGCTGGAGATCCTCTTTCAACAGCGGGGGGAGGAAGTAGATATGGGCTGAGTGGCCGTGATGGAGGCGGCCGAGCTGCGTACTAAAGTAGAAACTTTGTCGGCCGAGCTTCAGGCAGCCTTGGCCCAGACGGCAGTCGTCCCAGTTGGGGACCCCCCCCCCCCCCCCCGCGAGGCTCAGGACATGCTGGTGTACGTCGGGATTAGGCGGGCGGTATTTGAAGAGCTTCACGCTGCCGGCAGGGCTAGCCAGGCAGAGGTTGATGAGCAGCACCGGCTGGTTAGGGTGGCTCGCGAGGCCTGCATTTATGACCCTGACTATTCGGCCCAGTCGGGAGGCTCCTTCGCTGATGTGGACCAGCTGAGCACCAGGTCCTGGATTGAAAGGATTTGGCGGAACGATGGCGAGGACGGTGCCAATGGGGCTGTAAGAGGCGGTGGCGGCCATGATAGTTGAATAGGTTTCATTTTGTAGTTAGTGATTTTTGTACCTTCTTGTAAATGTATAGAATGTTAA
Source organism: Nicotiana noctiflora (assembly GCA_032618575.1). Lineage (NCBI taxonomy): Eukaryota > Viridiplantae > Streptophyta > Magnoliopsida > Solanales > Solanaceae > Nicotiana > Nicotiana noctiflora. Next base: position 43,540 of record JASVEL010005528.1, read on the forward strand.
TAAAAATACTCTTTCTGAATGATTGTGGCCATCTCTTTTTTTCCTTTCCTTCTTTTTTATTGTACTGTGGGGGTCGACCTTAGCCTTTGATTCGTATAGCGGGGACGGGTCTTCCGCTTGAGTTCTTTTTAGATGAGGTGCTCCCATATTCTGGCTTCTAGGGCATTTAGCCTAAGCTCGAATTGGGGCGAGGCCGGACTTGTGCGTTTTATGCGGCCGTCCTTTTGGTCCTTTATTTAGAGAGGCCATGTCGATACCTCTCAAATGTCGACGCCATAAGCTTTCGATTTTTCTGGAGGAGGTCGCGGCCTTCCTTTTTGAATGTTCTAGGCCTTGGCCATTTTGCTTCACCTGGAGGGGTCGCGGCCTTCTTTTTCAAATGTCCTTAGGCCTTAGCCTTTTATTTTGTCCGGAGGGGGCCGTAGCCTCCTCCTTTGGACGCCCTTAGGCCTTAGCCTTTTATTTCATCCGGAGAGGGACGTAGCCTTCTCCTTTGGACGTCCTTAGGCGTTAGCCTTTTATTCTGTCCGGGGAGGGCCGTAGCCTTCTCCTTTGGACGCCTTTTGGGCCTTAGCCTTTTATTTCGTCCGGAGGGGGCCGTAGCCTTCTCCTTTGGAAGCCTTTTGGGCCTTAGCCTTTTTGCTTCGTCTGGAGGGGGCCGTAGCCTTCTCCTTTGGACGCCTTTTGGGCCTTAGCCTTTTTGCTTCGTTTGGAGGGGGTCGTAGCCTCCTCCTTTGGACGCCTTTTGGGCCTTAGCCTTTTTGCTTCGTCTGGAGGGGGCCGTAGCCTCCTCCTTTGGACGCCTTTTGGGCCTTAGCCTTTTTGCTTCGTCTGGAGGGGGTCGTAGCCTCCTCCTTTGGACGTCCTTAGGCCTTAGCCTTTTATTTCGTCCGGAGATGGCCGTAGCCTTTCATACAATTGTGGCCGTAGCCCTTCATTTATTGGAGATGTCCGTAGCCTTTCATACAATCGTGGCCGTAGTCCTTCATTTATTGGAGATGGTCGTAGCCTTTCATACAATTGTGGCTGTAGCCCTTCATTTATTTTATTGGAGATGGTCGTAGCCTTTCATACAATTGTTGCCGTAGCCCTTCATTCATTGGAGATGGCCATAGCCTTTCATACAATTGTGGCTGTAGCCCTTCATTCATTGGAGATTGCCGTAGCTCCTCCTTTGGACACCTTTTGGGCCTTAGCCTTTTTGCTTCGTCTGGAGGGGGCCGTAGCCTCCTCCTTTGGACGTCCTTAGGCCTTAGCCTTTTATTTCGTCCGGAGATGGCCGTAGCCCTAGTCCCTTAATGTGCTATTCGTGCCGACTGGTGCGCTTAGCACATCATACAAGCGATTCCGGACATCTCCCTTGTCGCCTCATTAAAATCCTCTCCGGGAAAACCCAATTGGGACAAAACCTAGAGGAGGGAAAAAGAGTACGACTCGGGGGGTGTCTCTTAGAAGTGGAAGCGCTTGAGGTGTGAGATGTTCCAGTTGTTCTGGAGTATCTTTCCATCCTTGGTCTCAAGTTTTAAAGCACCTTTATCCGCTGCTGCGATGATTTTGTAGGGTCCGTCCCAATTGGTTCCCAGTTTTCCTTCGTTGGGATCCTTTGATGCCAGTGTCTTGGCTTTTAGCACATAATCGCGCCCGCCTTGAGCGGGCGGATTTTCGTCCTCTGGTTATAGTACCTCTCGATCTGCTGTTTTTGCGCCACCAGCCTGATGTGGGCCTCATCTCTCCTTTCTTCGGTCTCATCCAAGTCTTGTAGTCGGCTTGTATCGTTCTTATCTCCGCTTGTCTGCGAATATCTGAGGCTTGGTTCACCGACTTCGACTGGTATAACAGCATCGGTCCCATAGACCAATGAGTAGGGGGTTTCTCCCGTGGAGGACTTGGGAGTGGTTCTATGAGCCCACAGCACTTCTGGTAGCAGCTCGGGCCATAGTCCCTTGGCGTCCTCTAGTTTCTTCTTCAGAATGTTTAATATAGTTTTGTTGGACGATTCCGCTTGGCCGTTGGCGGCTGGATGATATGACGTTGAGAGTATCCTCTTGATGTGCCATTTGTTGAAAAAGTCCGTTGTCTTTTGTCCTATGAACTGTCGTCCGTTGTCGCATGTTATTTCCTTGGGAATACCGAACCGACAGATTATGTTCTTCCAGATGAAGGCTATGACTTCTTGTTCGCGGATTTGGGCGTAGGCGCCTGTTTCCACCCACTTAGAAAAATAGTCAGTTAAAACTAACAAAAAATGTACCTTTCCTCGTCCGGGAGGCAGCAGTCCGACTATATCCATTCCTCATTTAATGAATGGCCGAGGGGAAGTGACTGAGTGGAGAGGTTTTCCCGGCTGGTGTATCATGGGACCGAACTTTTGGCACTTCTCGCACCGCCGGACGTAGTGCGCTGCATCTTTTTTCATTGTGGGTCAGTAATAGCCGACCCGTATTAGGCATCGCACGAGTGCCCTGTTTCCCGTATGGGCGCCACAATGACCCTCATGGACTTCTTCCAGTACCGGAGTCGTCTGGTTGGGTCCCAGGCATTTGGCTAAAGGTCCTCCAAAGGTTCGTTTGTAGAGGTCCCCATTCATCAAGCAATACCTGGCAGCTTGCGTGCGAAGCTTTCTAGCTTCTTTTTTATCGTGCGGTAGTTGCCCTTCCTGCAGGTATGAAAGGAATTGGCTTCGCCAGTCCCATGTTAGGTGTAGAGAGAATACCTCGCTGCGATCGATGGCAGAATGCATGGGGGTGACGGTGCTTTCTTTGCTTAGATTCGTAGCCGCTGCGGCCAGTTTGGCTAATCCGTCGGCTTCGGCATTATGTGCCCTGCGTACTTGCTCGAAGCGACATTCGTCGAATTGGGCCATTAGTCTACAGACTTCGGCCTGATATTTCTGCAACCTCTGCTCCTTGATTTGATAGGCCCCGGCGACTTGATTTATCACGAGTTGCGAGTCGCAATGTAGGATTAGTCGGCGGGCTCCGTACCTGGTGGCTAGTTTCAAACCTGCAATAACGGCTTCGTACTCTGCTTCGTTGTTAGTCATCTCGGGACACCGTATGGACTGGCGAATAACTTCGCCCATGGGGACCTCGAGGACGAGTTCCAGTCCCGATCCCGAGGCGTTAGCAGCCCCATCGGTGTGGAGTATCCAGGGATTCAAACTAGGGGCCGTTTGCGAGGCTTCCTTCTCGGCCTCAGGCGAGAGGCCTATGCTAAAGTCGGCTATGAAGTCGGCGAGGACCTGCGATTTTATGGATGTTCTGGGGACATACGTGATGTCGTGCTCACTAAGCTCTATGGCCCATCTGGCGAGACGGCCCGATAGTTCGGGCTTATGCGGGATGCTTCTTAGGGGGAAGGTGGTCACCACCCGGATAGGGTGGCATTGGAAGTAAGGTCTCAGCTTTCGGGAAGCCGTGACCAAAGCCAGTGCCAGCTTCTCAAAATGCGGGTACCGAGTTTCGGCGTCCACTTGTGTTTTACTGATGTAATAGATGGGCGATTGCGTACCTTTTTGCTCGCGAACGAGCACTGCGCTGACTGCCACCTCGGAGACGGCCAGATATATAAGTAGTGGCTCGTTTGGTTCCGCCTTGGCCAGCAACGGCGGAGAAGTTAGGTATGCTTTCAGTTCTTGGAGAGCCTTGACGCATTTATCGTTCCAATGGAAACCGTTATCCTTCCTCAGCATGTTAAAGAACTTGTGGCATCTGTCCGACGACCGGGAGATGAAGCGGGAGAGGGCGGCTATTCAGCCTGTCAACTTCTGAACCTATTTTTTGCTGGTGAGCGCTTTTGGTATTGAGGGGATTGCCTTGATTTGGTCCTGGTTGACCTCGATCCCTCTTTGCGATACGAGGAAACCGAGGAATTTCCCGGATGCTACACCAAAAGCGCATTTTTCGGGGTTCAACTTCATTCCGTAGTTGTTCAGGATCTCAAAAGTCTCTCGCAGGTGATCGATATGGTCCTCCTTTCTTGCTGATTTAACCAGCATGTCGTCGATGTAGACCTCCATAGTCTTACCGAGTTGCTTGCTGAACATTTTGGTGACCAACCTTTGGTAAGTTGCACCCGCGTTTTTCAACCCGAAGGGCATCACTTTGTAGCAGTAAGTGCCCTGGTGGGTGATGAAAGTGGTTTTTTCCTGGTCCTCTTCTGCCATTAGAATTTGGTTGTACCCGGAGTAGGCGTCCAAGAAGCTTAGGAGTTCATGCCCTGCTATAGCGTCGATCAACCGGTCGATGTGGGGCATGGGGAAGGAGTCCTTGGGGCAGGCCATGTTCAGGTCGGTGAAGTCCACACACATCCTCCACTTTTCGCTTTTCTTCTTAACCATAACCACGTTGGCAATCCATTGCGGGTATCTCGATTCTCTGACGGAACCGTTGGCCAGTTGTTTGTCCACCTCCTCACGGACCGCCTCGTTAATGGCGGCGTTGAATTTTCTTCGGCCCTGATTTACCGGTGGTGCAATGGATCCACATTGAGCCGGTATGTGGCGATATCCGGAGAGATCCCTGGCATGTCTGCATGGGAAAAAGCAAACGTGTCTGCATGTTTAATCATAAATTCATGGTACTTACCTGGGTTTATGAGCCCGTGACTGATGTAGGATTTCTTTTCTGGATCGTTATGATCCAGCTGGACTGGGTCGAGCTCTTCGGCCGTTGTATTGCAAGCTTCTACGATGTCTGGGTCCCTAATGGTGTCGGCCGTCGGGTCTGCTTGAGTCCCCGACGGAGCTGATTGCTATGCTTCCGCACTTGCCTTGCTCAGTTGTTTTGTGTGAGCGCAATCCTGGGTTATTTTATAGCACTCCTGCGCTGTTCGCGGCTCCTCTTTGATGTTGAATATTCCCCATGGGGTAGGGAACTTGATCACCTGGTACAGGCTTGACGGGACCGCTCGCATGGCGTGTATCCATGGGCGCCCAATGATGACATTGTAGGCCGTCTCTTGGTTCATCACATGAAAGGTCGTTTCTAGGGTGACACCTCCCATAAGGACAGGCAGGGTCACCTCTCCTGACGTACGCTCTACTACATTGTTAAAACCGATTAGATTTATGCACCTGGGAGTGATTCTGTCCTCGAGTCCCATCCGAGTGAGGACTCTTGGATGAATGATGCAGGCACCGCTCCCGTCATCGATCATGACTCTCCTGACATTGGTATCCATGATACGCAGGGTAATAACTAAAGCATCATAGTGAGGAAAAAACAAACCATCGGCGTCAGACTTATCGAAGGTGATACTTCCTTCGAGGTCATCATACCGTTCGTAGGAGATGGTTCTCTTCAGTCTGTGTGTGTTGGTGAGCTTGACGTGGTTGACGGCTTCGTCTGCTTCCTCGACGATCATGTTTACTGTACGCGTCGGGGAAGGCGGCTTTGGGGGTCCCCGGGAATGCTCCCGTCCGCGGCCGAAATTAGCTTTCCCTTTGTCGCTGAGTAGCTCTTTCAGGTATCCCTGATTGAGCATCCTGACGACTTCCTGCCATAGGCCAATGTAGTCCTCGGTTCGGTGTCCTCGTTCCTGATGGAACTCGCACAGAACGTTGGACTTCCTCGTGGCTGGGTCCGACTTCATCTTTTGGGGCCACTGCACCTTGGTGCCGAGCTTCTCCAGTGCGTACACTACCTCTGAGGGTGAAACACAAAAGTTATGTGATGAGAGTAAAGGGGGCGTACCTCGGTCGTTTCTGAGTGGGGCGACGTGACGTTGTACCGCGTCCGTGTGTCGCGGGGGCGGAAGCGAAGATCTTGCATAGGGTTGATGTCATTCTCTGTTGGGGCGTGGGGGAAGTTCCCGACGTCCCTCATATCGTCGGTCCCTCCTGGCGTCCGGGTGTACGGCAGCTAGTCTCCCTGTTGGCCCGTTGAGATCCTCCTCGTCTGCCCGTACCTCGGCGCAGTAGGCGTTATGGATCTCGTCCCAAGTGGTGGGAGGGTACTTCATGAGCCGGCTCAGCAATTTCTTAGTGGCTCGGGAACCATCCCTGTTGAGCCCGTTCTGGAATGCTGCCACCGCCATACCTTCCGATACATTTGGCAGGTTCATTTGTTATCCTGTTGAATCTAGTGAGGAAGTCCCTGAGACCCTCGCCCATGGTCTGTCGGATGGCGAATATGTCGTTCACCCTTGCTTCTGCTTTCTTGGCGCCGGCATGCGCGGTGACGAATTTATCTGCCATCTCCTCGAAGGTCGAGATTGCTTTGGCGGGTAGTTGAGAGTACCAGGTTAGTGCTCCTCCGGTCAGCGTTTCGCCAAACTTCTTCAGCAGTACTGATGGTACCTGTTCTTTGGACAAGTCATTACCTTTTACTGCAGTGACGTAGTAGATGAGATGGTCCTCGGGGTCGGTGGTCCCGTCGTACACTGTTAGCTACGGGGGCATCTTGAAGGTTTTTGGGATGGTGTAGGGCGCTGCTCCCTCGGAATAAGGTTGTTCCACGAATCTTCCTACGTCCCGCTTGGGTAATAGCTTAGGCGCCCCTGGAATCTTATCAACTCTGTCCTGGTGCTCCTTCATCTGGTCGCGGAGGGCTTGGTTTTCGCCCTCCATTTCCTTCATTTTCCTCAGGTAGCAAGTGTGTCATCATGCGCCTGGGTCTCGGCGGGCCGGCTGTTGGTCCGTGTTTCTTCCAGTTTGTCTGTTGCAGTGGTATTGCTGGTGGTCGGAGCGGCATTTTCGTAGCCTTGCGGTGTCTTTTCCGCTAGGCTGCTCAATGTGCTTGTCATGCCCCAAATCGAGGGACATGACCGGCGCCTGACCGGGTAGCCCCAGTCAAGCGGACCTGGGTGCCTTTCATTCCCACGTGTTACCCCTGTGTTGATTGTTTCTCATTAACCAAATATCTTACTAACCATGAATGATTTCACAATAAACGAACAAAACCATACGAGTGGTTCATTAACAAGTTTGCAGTTTTTACAACGCCCGACATTACATAATATACATAGGCCACAATCCCACAGTCTACATGTCTACAGAGCCTCTAGGATACAAAAGGGAATACAATACTTGCCGGTAACAAGGCTCCGACTATACCTTACAAAACCAAAATAAAGTCTAAACAAAAGTGGCGTGAACCACACAGGGCCCCGAGGAAGAAAGGGGCTCACCAAAACGGGCAGTGGAATGTGAAGAATACTACTGCCGATGAGCTGAAGTGCCAGCTACTGATCCACCTACAATCATAACAGAAATGTAGCGTCCCCGGCAAAAGGGACGTCAATACACTTGAATTGTACTGGTATGTATGGACAAACTTTGTCCCAAGTAAACTCAAGCCATTAAACAAGAATCACGATGACAAGACAGCCAATAGATTACATCAAGAAATCAATTAAGCTAACTAACCCTGTTTCCCACCTTTTACTCATTTCAGATAAGCCTCAACACAAGCACATTTAAGGTCAACAAATAGAACAACAACCAATCAACCACATAAATTGCATATAGTCAAACATATGGGCAATCAGTGCCCCCCAGGTTGCAAACTCTCCTGCTGTCTCCTTTCACAATTTCATATTAATGATTTTGTATCAATTTCATTTGCGATTTCGATCGCTTTCCATCCTTATTACCTCATCCACCCTTATTACCTCGGCCACCCTTATCACCCCAACCCACACCTTATTTCTTCATGTTGCGGCGCGCAACCCGATCCCACCGTACAGTTTTCTAACACAACAATCACAAAAAGCAGATAAGGTACTACACACAATTACAACAAGTTCAAATAAGCAACTTACACATTGGTTCATGTTCTCAATTACTTCTCAAGCCAATATCACAACCAAGTTACAAGTGTTCCAAAATCGAGAATGTTCATACTGTTATGTTCAATGACTTACCACACCTCAAGTGTTTCGTTTCTTTTCCACAAGGTACCATATATGCCATCATAACCATTATTCAAAATTCTTTTACCAAATTCAACTCTCATTTATCTTTCGGCGCATACCTCATATTACATCACTCATAGTTTAACAACAACTTTGAATATCCAACAACAACATCAAGAATTTCACACAATTTGGCAATTTAACACGAACCAAACAAATTCCACACATATAGGCGATTTCACAAGAATCAAAATTAGCCATACATACCTGGTACCGAGTTTTCTTCCTTTAACTTCCTACTTTACGCTTACCCAAGCTATCCTAGCTTTGACGACCTTGTTTCGCAGATTCTTACACCTATTCACTTCCTCTTTACTAAAAATCAAGTTCAATAATCATGCATGAGTATAAAATTCCATTTTCAAAAGCTATTATATGCAAACCTCTCTTTACCCATTTTAAAACTGAAAATTAGAGGAAATAACTAGGGTTTTTACCTTGTAAAGATTGGGGAAGTTGAATCTTGGCCCTAGAATCCTTTGGACTAAATGGTTGGAACAATCTTTGAAGATGAAGAACTTCTCTCTCTAAAACCCCTCTCTTCTCTCTCTAATTTTGGTAAGATGATATGATAAAATGAAAGAGAAAGGCGTTATATTGAAGAAGAAGTCGGGTTGGATTTTATAAAATTTCTGGGCCGGGTCAATTCTGCGGCCGCATCTGCGATCAGAGAATCAACATGCGGTCCGCATAGTGACCGCGGAATCGCCTCAAAATTCACACAAGTACTGTTACGGAATGCGACCAAAATGCGGTACGCATTCTTGATCTGCGGTCGCATAGTGCACCGCAGATTTGACACTCAAAAACCTTCGAGAAATTATGCGGTAGATCTGCGGTCCGCATATCCATTCTGTGATCGCATATCGACCGCATTCTCAACACCAAATTTTTCAAACCTACTGTTAAGCTCTGCGGCAAGAATGCGGTCCACATAGCAGATCTGCGGTCGCATTCCTGACCGCAGAATCGACACTTTTCTGGAAAAATTGACTCTTTTCATTTTTGAAACTTAAACCACTACAAAGGGTCCGAACCACGGCTCGCAAGCTCGTCGCGAAGAATTGTACGCATTCCTAACATATTATTCGGACCATGGCACCACAACTACTAGGTTTCATGCACAAAAAGTTTACGGGGCCTTACAGTGCTGACCAGCCATTCCTCCAGTAGCCTCCTGACTGCTAGAGGTGCTTCTTTCGGATCGGAGTCCTTTCCTAGAGGTGTGTGGGAGGTTTCAACTTCAGGTGCGGTAGAGGGAGTAGCGTTGATGGCTTTGCTTCCCCCAACCTCGTTCAATGCGCCTAGAAGGTTTGCGGTGACTTCAGCCATGACCCTGGGTCGTATGTTACTTTCAGCCATCTTTGAAAAGTTTTAGTTTGATCGGATCTTCGCGAATGTATACTATGAGTTTGATTCTCGAAATCCCCACAGACGGCGCCAAATTGTTTGCTCAAAGATGTTATATATCTTAGAACTAATCAATAAATATAAATAATGGGATAATCGGAACCAGTGATAATATAAATCGAAGATCGATCGTCGGAACAATGTGAATGAAATAATTAGCATAAGGAGATGGTAAGAACAAAATGTAGAAGATAGAACAAATGAGCAGTAGTGATAGCAGTAATAGAGAGAGAGAGAAAGATATGTCTTATTATCCGAAAATTAGATCCCTTACAAATGGGGGAGGTCCTCTCTTATATAATAAGAGGGTCCTCTTGCCCAACTTATTACATTGACGCCCTGATATTATAAGCATAATCTAAATATAGGCCGGAGGACTGGGGACGCCCGCTTTAATGGATCCACCAGTTTGATGTCTCATAGGCGGGGCCACGTCCTTCTTGTCACGCGGCCGTTAATGAGGACGTCCATGGATGCTGCCGTCCTCAAAACGGGGGCGGCCTCCTTATTTATTTCATCGGGGCCGGCCATAGGTACACGTAGCCGTGTTGTACCACTTGTTTGATTTACCCCCATACACCAATGTTATTATTGATAACTCTATATAATATTCATAATAACAAAAGAGTAGAAGTCCTCAAACAATTATGCAAATCTTACTCGTATTAAAATCTTTCACACTCATTTAGATGATAGTCCTATCTAAAATACAATAACTTGTATAGGCACATACAATTAATAGAGAGGCAAAGAAATATATACATGTATACCAATTCTAGACAAATAGAGAGGCAAAGGAATATATACATGTAAACCGATTTTGGACAAATAGCAATCGAAGCAAAAGAATATAAATCAGATGTTGTGACATTTGAGATTCTCATCAATCATTTATGCAAAAGTTACAAGGTCGATGATTGAGAAGATAGGAGGCAGTGAAAGTAAGTTAAGCTAGACCTTGATCGATGGGCTTTGTAAGGTATGGAGGCAAGACGAAGGGTTTAAGTTGAGGCTGGAGAGTGGATATATATATATATATATATATATATATACATATATATATATATATGTATATACATATATATATATATATATATATATATATATATATATATATATATCCACTCTCCAGCCTCAACTTAAACCCTTCGTCTTGCCTCCATACCTTACAAAGCCCATCGATCAAGGTCTAGCTTAACTTACTTTCACTGCCTCCTATCTTCTCAATCATCGACATATATATATATATGAACCTAATATTGTTTCTTGATGGAATGTGCTTTCTGCCATTGGTGAAACAGAAAAAATACAAAGCTTCTGCTTCAACTGCCTAATACTAACTAGCTAACTTATGTACAAGCTTATTGGATATATGTAGAAATAGGAGAGTTGCATATTGTGCCTACTGACTAGGAGTGAGCATTGAAGGAATTGTTTTTCACAGGCCAGATTAAGAAAAATCCAAACAATACTCTCTCTTCACCTTCCTTGATCCAAAATAAGTTGTTGCTAGACATACTCTACAAAATTAAACTATTGGCTATAACTAAGCATACATCAAGTATGCTACACTTCGTTTAGTTTTGCATTAATATATTTCTTACATAATGCTTTTCACTTATAGAAAATAGAACAAAAAAGAGTTTATGTGAAAGCACGGAAAAGTACCACGTCACGTTGCAGTATTTCCAGCTACATTATGCATATTGGGTGATTCTGGTATTCGCTCATGCCCACTGTTTGTATCAACGGCCTAATAAATACTAAGACGTATAATTATTTTATAAGATTTAAATTTTAGAAAATACGCCTAAAACTTTTGAAATAGACCATGAACTACCTATCCAGTTGAACCTCCATTGATATTCTCAGGCATAGGTAACTCATTTGGAGCAATATTTCTCATGACTTGCTGCATCCATAATAGTTCTTGTCTCATAAAACTCATTTCATCAATTTGTTTTTCATTTAACTTTTTAACTTTGTTATCTCGTGCTTTAGTTTATGTACAACCTCGTCAGACAAATCCTCTACGCATTCCTAACATATTATTCGGACCATGGCACCACAACTACTAGGTTTCATGCACAAAAATTTTACGGGGCCTTACATCCTCCCCCCTTAAGATCATTCGTCCTCGAATGAGGGTTTTGAAAATGAGTTGGTTTTGAAAGAGATGATATGCAAACTATCAAAATTTTTACTAACTCGTATATTTTAGAAAAATTTAGCCAGAGTTTCCTTTGTATTATGGACATATCCACCTGTCAGAGGGCCCCCGAAACACATTACCAAACAACAATACACAAATACAACACTTTCCACAACTGGTATACAATTTCTTACCTCAACAAATGCACATAAACTAGTCACTTCAATGAGTTCCTACCTTATTTAACCATCTTAACACACTATGTACACACAAACAAACCATTACCAATCTATACTTCTATTAGTTGTTTATTTAACACGTGAATCTTTTATAAGGCTTTCATTTATCAAGAAAGGTTCAAGTGACCCAAGGTAACAACACATTTAACTCACTACAAAATGAAGGAGACTTTACTAATACTAAGAGGGAAACAACTTGGACAAGATGGCAGTTACTAGGAGTAGAGGGGTCACCTAATTTCTTCTAGGCTTGATCAAACAAATGGGGGTACTTTTCCTTCATCTCTTTTTCCTGCTTCCCATGTGGCCTCCTCAACTTGTTGACTTCGCCACAATACTTTAACAGAGGCAACTTCCTTATTTCTCTACTTACGGACTTGCCTATCAAGAATGGCAACTGGAACTTCTTCATGTGACAAATCTTCATTAACCTCTATAGCTTCGACTGGCATGATGGTGGATGGATATCCAATTACTTTCTTCAACATGGACACATGGAATACCGGGTGCACTGATGACATCTCAGGAGGCAACTCTAGCCAATAAGCAACTTGACCAATCCTTTGAACGATCCGATATGGCCCGATATACCTAGGACTCAATTTCCCTTTCTTTCCGAATCGCATGACTCCCTTCATAGGAGATACCCTCAAGAACACCCAATCATCGACTTGAAACTCCAAATCCCTTCGGCGAACGTCCGCATAGGATTTTTGATGACTCTGTGCTGTTTTCATTCTCTCCTGAATAACCTTGACCTTTTCCATAGCTTCGTACACCATATCCGGCCCTAGCAATTCCGCTTCACCTACCTCAAACCACCCGATTGGCGACCTACATCTTCTCCCGTACAATGCCTCAAATGGGGCCATCTGAATGCTAGCATGATAGCTGTTATTGTAAGCAAATTCTATCAGTGGCAAGTGTTCATCCCAATTACCTTTAAAATCTAAGACACAAGCCCGCAACATATCTTCAAGCGTCCGAATGGTCCGCTCGGCCTGACCGTCGGTCTGCGGATGGAAAGCTGTGCTGAGATTCACCTGAGTTCCCAAACCTTGCTGAAACTTCTTCCAAAAGTTTGCTGTGAACTGAGCTCCGCGATCCGAGATAATAGAAAGTGGAGTGCCATGAAGCCTTACTATCTCCTTGATGTACAACCTTGCATATTGCTCCGCAGTATCAGTGGACTTGACTGGCAGGAAGTGAGCTGATTTGGTGAGTCGATCCACTATCACCCATATTGAGTCGCACTTTTGCTGGGTGCGAGGTAACCCCACCACAAAATCCATATTGATCATCTCCCATTTCCACCTTGGTATTTCTATAAGCTGAGTTAATCCACCGGGCCGTTGATGCTCGGCCTTCACTTGCTGGCAGTTCGGGCATTTAGCTACAAAGCTTGCCACATCCCTTTTCATACCGTTCCACCAATAAATCTCCTTAAGATCATGATACATTTTTGTGGAACCATATGAGCCTCTGCCATCACTCTATCCCGAAGCTCGTCCACATCCGGAACACATAGTCTACCTTGACACCGCAATACACCATCTTCGCTGCTGAGTACAAATGCTGAGGTCTTGTTATTTATGACTGCTTCCTTTACCCGAACCAATGCTGGATCCATGAACCGTTTTTCCTTGATTTCCGTGACCAATGATGATTCTGCTCCATTATGCACCAAGATATCCCCCTCGGCTGACGCCGAGATACGAACCCCCAAACTGGCTAATTGGTAAACCTCTCGAGCCAGGGGTCTCTGATCCACACCCAAATGAGCCAAACTACCCATGGATTTTCGACTAAGAGCGTCGGCTACCACATTTGCTTTCCCTGGATGGTACAATATGCTCATATCATAGTCTTTGAGCAATTCTAACCACCGCCGCTGCCTCAGGTTCAGCTCCTTCTACTTGAATAAATACTGGAGGGTCTTGTGATCTGAAAACACATCTACATGAACCCCATAAAGATAGTGTCGCCATATTTTCAAGGCAAACACAACAGCTGCAAGCTCCAAATCATGCGTCGAATAATTCTTCTCATGGTTCTTGAGTTGCCTGGAAGCATAAGCTATGACCTTTCCGCGCTGCATCAATACACATCCCAAACCGACTCTGGAGGCATCACAATAAACTACAAATCCCTCTGTGCCTTCTGGCAAGGCCAATACTGGTGCCGAGGTCAATCTTGACTTCAATTCTTGGAAACTTCTCTCACATGCTTCGGACCACTGGAATTTAACTGCCTTCTGCGTTAGCTTTGTCAATGGGGAAGCGAGGGTTGAGAATCCCTCTACAAACCTCCGATAGTACCCTGCTAAACCCAAGAAGCTATGAATCTCTGTTGGGGTCGTGGGTCTAGGCCAATCTTTCACTGCCGCAATCTTCCGAGGATCCACCTGAATTCCCTCACTGGAAATAACATGCCCTAGAAAGGCTACGGACTCCAACCAAAACTCACATTTTGAGAACTTGGCATACAATTGATGCTGATGAAGGGTCTGCAATGCTGCTCTGAGGTGAACGGCATGATCTTCCCTGCTCCGAGAGTAGATGAGGATATCGTCAATGAATACAATCACAAAGGAATCTAGGAATGGCTTGAAAACCCGATTCATAAGGTCCATGAAAGCTGCTGGGCGTTGGTTAGCCCAAAAGACATAACCAAAAACTCAAAGTGACCATAACGAGTTCTGAAAGCGGTCTTAGGAATATCCTGCTCCCTGATCTTCAACTGGTGGTACCCGGACCGTAAATCAATCTTTGAGAAGAACTTCGCTCCCTGCAATTGGTCAAATAGATCATCCACTCGAGGCAAAGGATATTTATTCTTGATGGTGACTTTGTTGAGCTGCCGATAATCAATACACATTCGAAGTGACCCATCCTTCTTCTTGACAAAAAGAACCGGAGCACCCCACGGCGACACACTCGGTCGTATGAACCCTTTCTCTAATAAATCCCTCAGCTGCTCCTTTAACTCCCTTAACTCTGCCGGCGCCATCCTGTATGGTGGAATGGATATTGGCTGAGTATCTTGCAATACATCGATCCCAAAATCAATCTCCCTATCCGGCGGGATGCCTGGAAGCTCATCCGGAAACACTTCAGGAAATTCATTCACAATTGGCACGGACTCGAGGGTAGGCACCTCTGACGTGGTGTCCGTCACCCGAACCAAGTGATAGATACACCCCTTCTTAATCATCTTCGAAGCCTTAAGGTAGGAAATAAACCTACCCTTTGGCACTACACCATTTCCTCTCCATTCAATAACTGGCTCGTTAGGGAACTCGAGCCTCATAACTCTCGTCCGACGGTCAAGCTTGGCAAAGCATGAATAGAGCCAATCCATCCCCATAATTACATCAAAATCAACCATCCCAAGCTCAATAAGATCGGTTGTGGTATCACGACCACTCACCGTGACAACGCAATTTCTATAGACTCGTGAGGCTGTAATAGAATCACCAACCGGAGTCGACACAGAGAACGACTCATGAAGTTGTTCGGGTTTTATCCCAAAACTTGAAGCAATGAACGGAGTAACATAAGACAAGGAGGACCCCGGATCAATAAGGGCATAGCAATCAACAGTCTGAACAGACAGGATACCTGTAACAACATCTGGAGAAGCCTCGGCATTCTGGCGGCCACTCAATGTATAGAATCGGCTAGGTCCACCCCTACCATGAGCTCCACCCCTAGCTGCACCATGCCCTGCTGATGTTGGAGTACGCACTGATGATGTAGCAGCCGAAGAACCGGATGACTGAGCGGATCCCCTACCTATACCCTGACGGGGTGCACGGTAGGCCCGCTAAATATGACCTCTCACCCCGCACCCGAAGCACACCGGGATGTCAAGGTAGCAAGTATCTGTATGAAATCTCCCACACTTGGGGCATGTAGGTCTCCCCTGCTGCTGGGACCTCACCTCAGGACGACCAGATTGACGAGACCTCCTGCCGTCTGAACCGGGTCTCGAGTAACTACCCTGCTGATGACTGTGCACAGAAGGTGGTGCACTCGCAGAGGACTGAGCATATGACGGGGATGGCCCTGATGACCCTCTCCCTGGAAGTGATCTCCCTGAATGACCCATTGACCGGGCCCTGCTGCTACTTTCTCTCTCTGCACGAATCTTCAATTTCCTGGGCACTGTGGCCTGAGCAAACCCCACGATCCTCCCATAGTTCATATTTGAATACAAAGCTGTTGTGGCGGCCTCATTCACTACCAAAGGGCTAAGGCCCTGAACAAACCGTCGAACTCGGGCATCCATGGTCGACACTAAATGAGGAGCGTACTTGGACAACCTTACGAACTCCATGTGATACTCCCAAACACCTATACTGCCCTGTTTGAGGACCTCGAACTCAGTGGCACGGGCTGCCATTATCTCAGCATGCAAGAAGTGGTCCATGAATGCATCCACGAACTCATCCCATCTAGCCGGAGGGCTCCCTTCCTCACGGGAATCCTCCCACATTTCGAACCATGAACGTGCCGCTCCGTTCAGCCTGTAAGAGGCCAACTCTACCCCCTCTATATCTGTAGCCTTCATCACTCTGAGGGTCTTGTATATCTCATCAAGGAAGTCTTGTGGGTCAGCCTCCGGATCGGTACCTGAGAATTCTGGAGGGGCCAACCGCAAGAACTGGTGGACTCTGGAGCCGGAGGAATCTCCCTGTTCGCTAGAGGATGCAGGGGCATCATGGGATCTCTGGGCCTGGGCGGCCACTAACTGTGTTAACATATGAATGGCTCCCCAAAAATCCTCATTAGAGATACCAGAACCCGAAGCGGGAACTGTATCTGAGTCAGGAACACTGGCAGGAGGAATGGTGGTATCCTATGCCGCAGCTGGAATAGGGACACTTGGGTTTTGAACAGAGGGGCCAGGCAAATTCAGGACTGGTGATTCATTCTCGCCCACGGCATCGGGTACATGATTAGCAGCCGCACTCGGGTCGGCATTGGCCCCAAGGCCGAGTCTAGCCTTCTTCTTAGGCGCCATATTTCTAAAAATTTGGGAGCAAGGCGCGAATTAGACACAAATATTTCCACATTGCACTTTACCGCACGATATAGATTAACAAAGAAAAGGTAAATTCCTAAATGCCCGTGTAGCCCCCAACTTATCTGATGTGGTCGACAACACACCGATAAGAAGGGCACTACTAGACACGGCTCCGAGACATCCTAGGACACTTTAAAAACCTTAGGCTCTGATACCAAGTTTGTCACGCCCCAAATCGAGGGACATGACCGGCGCCTGACCGGGTAGCCCCAGTCAAGCGGACCTAGGTGCCTTTCATTCCCACGCGTTACCCCTGTGTTGATTGTTTCTCATTAACCAAATATCTTACTAACCATGAATGATTTCACAATAAACAAACAAAACCATACGAGTGGTTCATTAACAAGTTTGCAGTTTTTACAACGCCCGACATAACATAATATACATAGGCCACAATCCCACAGTTTACATGTCTACGGAGCCTCTAGGATACAAAAGGGAATACAATACTTGCCGGTAACAAGGCTCCGGCTATACCTTACAAAACCAAAATAAAGTCTAAACAAAAGTGGCGTGAACCACACAGGGCCCCGAGGAAGAAAGGGGCTCACCAAAACGGGCAGTGGAAGGTGAAGAATACTACTGCCGATGAGCTGAAGTGCCTGCTACTGATCCACCTACAATCATAACACGAATGTAGCGTCCCCGAGAAAAGGGACGTCAGTACACTTGAATTGTACTGGCATGTATGGACAAACTTTGTCCCAAGTAAACTCAAGCCATTGAAACAAGAATCACGACGACAAGACAGCCAATAGATTACATCAAGAAATCAATTAAGCTAACTAACCATGTTTCCCACCTTTTACTCATTTCGGATAAGCCTCAACACAAGCACGTTTAAGGTCAACAAATAGAACAACAACCAATCAACCACATAAATTTCAAGTAGTCAAACATAGGGGCAATCAGTGCCCCCCCAGGTTGCAAACTCTCCTGCTGTCTCCTTTCACAATTTCATATTAATGATTTTGTATCAATTTCATTTGCGATTTCGATCGCTTTCCATCCTTATTACCTCATCCACCCTTATTACCCCGGCCACCCTTATTACCCCAACCCACACCTTATTTCTTCATGTTGCAGCGCGCAACCCGATCCCACCATACAGTTTTCAAACACAACAAGCACAAACAACAGATAAGGTACTACACACAATTACAACAAGTTCAAATAAGCAACTTACACATTGGTTCATGTTCTCAATTACTTCTCAAGCCAATATCACAACCAAGTTACAAGTGTTCCAAAATCGAGAATGTTCATACTGTTATGTTCAATGACTTACCACACCTCAAGTGTTTCATTTCTTTTCCACAAGGTACCATATATGCCATCATAACCATTATTCACAATTCATTTACCAAATTCAACTCTCATTTATTTTTCGGCTTATACCTCATATTACATCACTCATAGTTTAACAACAACTTTGAATATCCAACAACAACATCAAGAATTTCACACAATTTGGCAATTTAACACGAACCAAACAAATTCCACACATATAGGCGATCTCACAAGAATCAAAATTAGCCATACATACCTGGTACCGAGTTTTCTTCCTTTAACTTCCTACTTTACGCTTACCCAAGCTATCCTAGCTTTGCCGACCTTGTTTCGCAGATTCTTACACCTATTCACTTCCTCTTTACTAAAAATCAAGTTCAATAATCATGCATGAGTATAAAATTCCATTTTCAAAAGCTATTATATGCAAACCTCTCTTTACCCATTTTAAAACTGAAAATTAGAGGAAATAACTAGGGTTTTTACCTTGTAAAGATTGGGGAAGTTGAATCTTGGCCCTAGAATCCTTTGGACTAAATGGTTGGAACAATCTTTGAAGATGAAGAACTTCTCTCTCTAAAACCCCTCTCTTCTCTCTCTAATTTTGGTAAGATGATATGATAAAATGAAAGAGAAAGGCGTTATATTAAAGAAGAAGTCGGGTTGGATTTTATAAAATTTCTGGGCCGGGTCAATTCTGCGGCCGCATCTGCGATCGCAGAATCAACATGTGGTCCGCATAGTGACCGCGGAATCGCCTCAAAATTCACACAAGTACTGTTACAGAATGCGACCAAAATGCGGTCCGCATTCTTGATCTGCGGTCGCATAGTGCACCGCGGATTTGACACTCAAAAACCTTCGAGAAATTATGCGGTAGATCTGCGGTCCGCGTATCCATTCTGCGATCGCATATCGACCGCATTCTCAACACCAAATTTTGCAAACCTACTGTTAAGCTCTGCGGCAAGAATGCAGTCCGCATAGCAGATCTGCGATCGCATTCCTGACCGCAGAATCGACACTTTCTGAAAAAATTGACTCTTTTCATTTTTGAAACTTAAATCACTACAAAGGGTCGGAACCACGGCTTGCAAGCTCGTCGCGAAGAATTCTACGCATTTCTAACATATTATTTGAACCATGGAACCATAGCTACTAGGTTTCATGCACAAAAATTTTACGGGGCCTTACAATGCTGGCCAGCCATTCCTCCAGTAGCCTCCTGACTGCTAGAGGTGCTTCTTTCGGATCGGAGTCCCTTCCTAGAGGTGTGTGGGAGGTTTTAACTTCAGGTGCGGTAGAGGGAGTAGCGTTGATGGCTTTGCTTCCCCAAGCCTCGTTCAATGCGCCTAGAAGGTTTGCGGTGACTTCACCCATGACCGTGGGTCGTGTGTTACTTTCAGCCATCTTTGAAAAGTTTTAGTTTGATCGGATCTTCGCGAATGTATACTATGAGTTTGATTCTCGAAATCCCCACAGACGGCGCCAAATTGTTTGCTCAAAGATGTTATATATCTTAGAACTAATCAATCAATATAAATAATGGGATAATCGGAATCAGTGATAATATAAATCGAAGATCGATCGTCGGAACAATGTGAATGAAATAATTAGCATAAGGAGATGGTAAGAACAAAATGTAGGATATAGAACAAATGAGCAGTAGTGATAGCAGTAATAGAGAGAGAGAAAGATATGTCTTATTATCCGAAAATCAGATCCCTTACAAACGGGGGAGGTCCTCTCTTATATAATAAGAGGGTCCTCTCGCCCAACTTATTACATTGACGCCCTGATATTATAAGCATAATCTAAATATAGGCCGGAGGACTGGGGACGCCCTCTTTAATGGATCCGCTAGTTTGATGTCTCATAGGCGGGGCCGCATCCTTCTTGTCACGCGGTCGTTAATGATGACGTCCATGGATGCTGCCGTCCTTAAAACGGGGGCGGCCTCCTTATTTATTTTTTCGGGGCCGGCCATGGGTACACGTGGCCGTGTCGTACCACTTGTTTGATTTACCCCCATACACCAATGTTATTACCGATAACTATATATAATATTCATAATAACAAAAGAGTAGAAGTCCTCAAACAATTATGCAAATCTTACTCGTATTAAAATCTTTCACACTCATTTAGATGATAGTCCTATCTAAAATACAATAACTTGTATAGGCACATACAATTAATAGAGAGGCAAAGAAATATATACATGTACACCAATTCTAGACAAATAGAGAGGCAAAGGAATATATACATGTAAACCGATTTTGGACAAATAGCGATCGAAGCAAAAGAATATAAATCAGATGTTGTGACATTTGAGATTCTCATCAATCATTTATGCAAAAGTTACAAGGTCGGTGATTGAGAAGATGGGAGGCAGTGAAAGTAAGTTAAGCTAGACCTTGATCGATGGGCTTTGTAAGGTATGGATGCAAGAAGAAGGGTTTAAGTTGAGGCTAGAGAGTGGATATATATATATATATATATTTATATATATGAACCTAATATTGTTGCTTGATGGAATGTGCTTTCTGCCATTGGTGAAACAGAAAAAATACAAAACTTCTGCTTCAACTGCCTAATACTAACTGGCTAACATATGTACAAGCTTATTGGATATATGTAGAAATAGGAGAGTTGCATAATGTGCCTACTGACTAGGAGTGAGCATTGAAGGAATTGTTTTTTACAGGCCAGATTAAGAAAAATCCAAACAATACTTTCTCTTCACCTTCCTTGATCCAAAAATAAGTTGTTGCTAGACATACTCTACAAAATTAAACTATTGGCTATAATTAAGCATACATCAAGTATGCTACACTTCGTTAAGTTTTGCATTAATATATTTCTTACATAATGCTTTTCACTTATAGAAAATAGAACAAAAAAGAGTTTATGTGAAAGCACGGAAAAGTACCACATCACGTTGCAGTATTTCCAGCTACATTATGCATATTGGGTGATTTTGGTATTCGCTCATGCCCACTGTTTGTATCAACGGCCTGATAAATACTAAGACATAAAATTATTTTATAAGACTTAAATTTTAGAAAATACGCCTAAAACTTTTGAAATAGACCATGAACTACCTATCCAGTTGAACCTCCATTGATATTCTCAGGCATAGATAACTCATTTGGAGCAATTTTTCTCATGACTTGCTGCATCCATAATAGTTCTTGTCTCATAAAACTCATTTCATCAATTTGTTTTTCATTTAACTTTTTAACTTTGTTATCTCGTGCTTTGGTTTATGTACAAGCTCGTCAGACAAATCCTCTATAACAACATTTCCTAAGGAAAATCTAGTGCCCCACAACATAGAAGGAGTTGGACCAAGTCCTAAACCACAAACATACCCACTTTTATCATTTCTCAGCACTTGGGAACACACTTCTCCTTCCCAAGGAACACTGCGGGAGGGGAGGGGAGAGGAGGGGACTGGTCAATTGATCCGTCAGTATCCCTCAACCTTTCATTCATCATGTCCTGATTAATTAAGGGCATAACATAGTTAACAATACAGATAAACTTAACACACCAAAAATCCAATTTTCAATTCAGTTATTTTCTTTAATTTTTCCTTTTTTTAAAAGAAATTTATTTTCGAGTTCAAGAAATAAAAGAAAGAGAAGAAATCTTACAATTGCCTTTGTAGACTCCTCATCCAATAGTCTACCATCCTTACATTTTTTGTGTGTCAGTAGAGATAAATATTTCTGCTCGTGTAGGATCTATATCATTCTTGTCCTATTACAATAAATTTGATGTCAAATTTGCACAATAAAAGAGTTAAAATATTTTATTTGTAATTATAATAAGGTGGCAATAATTTTAGATCCTCTTGTGTGAGGCATATTTTGTTTGGCCCTATTATTTCTATTTGCCTAGGTACGCCTCTGTCGTTGCAACATAAAATAATCAAAACAATATAACAATTAGCAACTAATGAAAATAATTAAAAGACTATAATAATAATAAGCAACTAATTGTGCATTTTTAAGATTTAAAGTTTATACCTTAGTTTTATCATAAAGCCAATAAGAAACAAGACCAATCCATTGATCCCTTGGTATGTGACTAATGCTGTATTCTGGGCGGGGCGAGGACCTAAATGGGTCAAATGTGCCCGGGCTCAAGCGGGTTAGGCTTTGGCGGTCCCGGAACGGTCTCGGGCTTCACGGGCTCAACGGGTGGAACCAGCCCATGACGGTCCTAAGCCCACATGGTCCTGGGCTAAATAGGTCGGGCCCACATGCCCATACGGGCCTAACGGGCTTTTTCTTTCCGGGCTATTTTTTTTTATATTTTTTTTGTTTAAGGAAATTTCTTGTGTACCATATATGTATATACTAATATAAATTGCTTATACATGGCTATATAAATATATGTCGTATATATAATATAGAAACATAATTATTAAAGTGCTTGAAAAAAAAGTAAAATAACAAAACAATAGTAAAACTAAATTATCATGCATAATAAATTAATAACAAACTAAAATATTAAGCATAAATACGTCTAATAATTTTAAAATAACACAAATTTTCGAAAAATCTTAAATACGAATTTTCAGATGACGCTCAAGACAATACTTTATATGCCTCCTTAAAATGATTGTGCTAGACTGTGAACGAAAATTTAAGACTCTACCACAATTCTTGCACTTTAATATTTGGACTTCTTCATTTTCTTCAAGCACTTCAAAGTGTTGCGAAACAAATGAGCACTCTTTCCGAACGAGGCATGATTTAACTTGAAATTTAAGATTGAGACTTGAAGCCTTGAAAATTGGAGATTGAGAGAAACTTAGATTGAGAAATGAGAATTAGGTATTGAAATGAAGAAGAGGGGGAGGGTATTTATAGTTTTAGAGAAGGTTTTGCAAATTAAAAAAAATAAAAAATAGGCTATTTGTGCAATATGACAGTTGGCAACTGTCATTGTGGCCATCTATTTGAAAAAAAAAGTGTATATATATATATATATATATATATATATATATATATATATATATATATATATATATATATATATATTATGGCTTATAAAGAATTGCAAGTTAAAGATAAAAATATATTGCAAAGAGATATTCAAGGGAATGTCTTATAATTTTTATTATCAAAAATGACATATCTTTCTTAGTCTTCCTCCCCCAATAGAATAAGCACAACAAGGTTCTAATGTCACTATTAAAAGGAAAAAAAACTAAAGAAGATGTGCCAAAGTACAAGTTACATCATAATCTACATTGTATCTCTAACAAATCTCATAAATCTTTCAAGGTTCGGAGGAGGTTCCGTTGGTGGTGGCAGAAAAGAAGCTTGTTCATCACCGCTTCCGGGCGAAGCATCATCCTCCGTAAGTTCCTCTATCATTTCTTCATAAGCTTCGCCTATCTCCGGTTGTGATTCTGCGAGTCCAAGTTTCGAGTGGATCCAATCTCTAAATAGTACTGATTTTTTCCAAGTTCTCCCTTATAGACGCTCTATGATCACCTATTTGAAGTCTTGCTTGATTGAAAGCGCTCTCTGATGCAACCGTTGAAGCTTGAATAGATAAAATATCCCGAGCCATCCTTGCAAGAAACGGAAAATATTTTTCTCTTGCCTTCTACCATTCTAAAATATGAAAGGTGCCGTCTGGATTCTCCTTTTCAAGTCCCTGGGACAAATAAACTTAAAGCTCATTTAGATGTGAAGTCTCATCAAAATTATCACCTTGAGAACCCCTGAACTCCGTCCAAGATTTAAGTGCTTTTAGGCCCACAGTTCTTTTAGACGATTGTGAACTAGACAAAGTAAGGGTTGGAATATTTGGGTTTCTATATTCATATGCAACTATATTACTTTTGTACATATAATTCCATCTAGTCGGACAAGGTTTAGGAACGCCAAATTCATCACATTTTTTAAAATACTCTCTAAGTCTATTTTTATGGTTCGAAGAAAAAACCAATTAAGAGCCATTCTAACATTTCAATTTCTAAATTTAAAATTCTCATACCATCACCGACGATTAAATGATAAATATGACAAATACATCTCACATGGAAACAATTACTAAATGAAGGATTTAGTGTAAGTATGCCTATAACACTAGTGTTAGTAGAAACATTATCCATAGAAATTACCATTATTTTATCTCTAATGCAAACATATCTACAAATATCTGCAACAATGTTAGCAATAAACTTACATGTGTGACATGAATTCATTATTCTATAAACAATAATGCATTTTTACATTATCTACTCCTCATTTATCCAGTGGCTTGTAACAGTTAGATAATCACAGTCATTATTACTTCTACCAATATTGTGAGCACGTGATTTTTGCCCTATATGACAATTACTCCCAAAAAGTCAAAATAAAAGAGTTTTATGTTGTTTGTAATATTTGTGGATTTTATGTTATTTTTCTCTTTTTTTTTTTGCATTTTGTGTGTCCATGTTTATTTGCTTAAATAAATAAAAAATACAAAAATATATTGCATTTGTATATAAAATTCAAGCTTGCAATTAAGAGCAATTAAGTTTTGCATTTTTACAATTTAATGTCCATACATGTGGTTTTATTTTTATTTGGTATTTAATTATGTGTGTTAATTATTAGTAGAAAGTTAATTTGATTCTTTGTAATCTAATCTAGGATTTTATGTGTTAACAATAGAAATAGATAGATTATTGGATTGGGCTGACCAAATTTGACCATACCCAGGCCCAGTCCAAGGGTCTATTAAAAAACGAACGTAGTTTTGGTTTAGTTGATCAGGACCGTTAATTTTAATGGATCAACGGCCAAGATCATCTCTCCTTACCCACGTTTGGATCTGCCTGTGACGACCCGGCCCGTCGTCACGGGAATTACCACCCCGTTATGTTGAAATTTCATGTTTTATGCTTTTATATCAGTGTTAGAGTCTATCGAGTAAGTTAGGAGTGAATTGGATTGAAAATGAGGCATATAGCCTTTTTGAAGGAAACTTGAATAAGGAAAGTCAACCCGGAGTTGACTATTTGGTTAGAGGGCTCGGAATCGGATTCTGATGATTCAGGTAGTTCCGGGAGGTGATTTGTGACTTAGGGGAGCGATCGGAATTGAATTTGGAGGCCCGGTATAGAAATAGGCTTGAATTGGCTAAGGTTGAATTTTGGCGAAATCCGAACGGTTGGTGAGATTTTGATCCGGGAGTCGGAATGGAATTCCGATAGTTGCAGTAGCTCCGTTAGGTGATTTTGGATGTGCCTGCAAAATTTCAGGTCATTCGGACGTCGTTTGGTCGGGTTTTTTATAGAATGTGTAATTCGGAAGTTTTGAAGAAACTTAGGCTTGTATCCGTGTATAATTGGTGATTTTGATGTTTAGGATGGTGTTTTTATGATTGGAACAAGTTTGTATCGTGTTTTGGGGTATGTTGGTGGTTTTCGTTGGGGTCCCGGGGGCCTCGGGGTGAATCCGGACCATCATCCGGCACTTTGGAACAAGGATTGGTCTGCTGTAAATTGCAGATCACTGGGCAGTGATTTGGCCTTCGCGTTCGCGAGGGCAAGGCCCGCGTTCTCATAGGCCAGGTTCAGCATGCTTCGCGTTCGCGAGGGAGGAATCGCGTTCGCGTATTGGGAGGACTATGAAGCATCGCGAACGCGTGTGTGAAGGTCGCGTTCGCGTAGAGGGAATTCATTAGGCATCGCGTACGCGTGGGTCGTGGCCGCATTCGCGAAGAAGGATCTCCGGATGGCTAAGAAAATGTGCATCGCGAACGCGTATGGCATGTCGCGTTCGCGAAGGTTATTTGGGCAGAGCATCGCGGGCGCGTGATAGGCGTCGCGAACGCGATGAATAGATTTGACTGGCAGTGAGTTTAATTACAGAACAGAACCAGTCGCGGGTTTAATACCCAAAACCTCCATTTTTGAGTTCCAAGAGAAGAAATTGACGGGAGATTGCCGGGAAATCATCGGGGTTTCATTGGAGGTAAGTTTTGTGGCTTAATTACATCATTTTAACATGAAATCCTTGGTTAACTGTAAATGGGAGATTAAAGGTGGGTTTGAGCCCTAGGCCTAAATTGAAGAAAAATACTGATTTGAGTGGGCAAATGGAGTCCGATTTTGGTAAATTTTATATGCCTAGACTCGTATCGAGATGAGGATTCCGAATATGTGACTTTTGTAATTTTTCGAGAAGGGTACCGAAAGTCGGGTTTTGACAACTTTGGGAATTTTGATGTAAATTGAGTTGTAATGATTGGGTGTCATCCCATTGGCCTAATTTGTTGTATTTCTACTGTATTTGATCAGATTCTACGCGTGCGGAGCTTGATTCTCGTGGCAAGGGCATTGCGGAGTAGTCGTCGCACCGTATTGAGGTAAGTAATAGATGTGGGTGATGACCAGCGGGTTCGAAACCTCGGTATACCACTTTGTGACGCTGTATAGCGGCGAGACACGTACTCTCATGTGAGTGCGGGGGTCGATTGTGATTGGGGACTATGGCTTAGTCCGATTTACTGATACTGTGTTATGATATTAGGCTATTCTTGAGCCGTCGAACCTCCTCCTCGGATGGTTGCATACTATATATTGTGATATTGGCCAATCTTGAGCCGGGGAACCCCCTTCTTGGGCGGTTGAGTATACTTGTGGGCCGTGAGCCAGTTATTGGATCCCGCGAGGATCGTTATCATTGTCTTATCATATTGACATGCTAGTTACTACCGGTCCGTAGCTATTTCTGTTATCATGCTATTTCCAATCTCTGGAACTTGGTATTACTGTTTTCCAACTGAAAAATGATAAAAGATGTTTTCAAAACTACTTTTGAGCTCGCGAGGCTGTATTTGTATATTAGTTGACTGGTAGTGGATGGGGCTGCGCGCCGCAGCGGTATATATGTTGGATCGGACTACACGCCGCAGTAATATTGTGCTTGGGTTGTAGGAGCCCCTCCGGAGTCTGAACCCCCACAGTGAGCACGGGTACCCAAATTGGATCGGGCTATGCGCCGTAGCGGTCGTTTCATGCATTGCATTGCATTTAGCTACATTTGCTAGCCGTTATACTATGTTGTTGATATTTTGTTGGTTCTCTACTGTTGATATTGAACTGTTACAGCTTTACATTGTGTTTTATTGTGGATTTCTTATCTACGCTGTCTTACCCCTGTTTATTACCACTAAGTCTGGCAGTACTCATTTTACTCCCTGCACCTTGTGTGCAGATCCAGGTACCTCTCAGGCAGTGATCCAGTAGCTGTGCGAGGCGACATTTGTGGATATTCGAGGTAGCTGCAGAGTCCGCAGGACCCGATGTTCCTTCTTACTGTCTTTTAATTCTGTATTGACTTTTCTTTCCGCACTTGGTATTCTTGTAAACCTATATACACTTGTTCAGTAGAGGCTCATGACTCTTGACCCTTCGGTCCATGGGAGTTGATGTATTATGGGACTTGGTTCCCCATTTTCGTTATATGTATCGCTGTTGCTTCGTGAATTAATATGCTTAAATGGGCTAAAGAGAGCTTCTAGCTCCGTTGTTGATATTGATTGGTCAGGTTGGCTTAGCAATGTGCTGGGCGCCATCACGACCGGATTTGGGGTAGTGACAAGTTGGTATCAAAGCTTAGGTTTACTAGGCCTCGTGAGTCTTGAGCCGGTTAGTAGAGTCTTGTGGATCGGTACGGGGACGCCTGTACTTATCCTCGGGAGGCTGCGAACCTTTAGGAAACACTCCACTTTTCTTGAACTCCGTCGTGCGATCTTGTTGTTCTGAGAACTGAACTTCTATATTCTATTCTCTCGTAGATGGCGAGAACGCGAGCATCGGGACAAGGTGGACGACCTCCATTGCCACCTGTTAGAGGACGTGGGCGCAGTCGTGCTAGAGGTAGAGGTAGGGCAGCTGAGGCAGTGCCAGCTGACCCGCCCGTTGTACTAGTTCAAGAGCAGCCCCCAGTAGTTAATTGCTATTCCTATTCTTCAGGAGACTCTTGCTCAAATATTATCGGTGTGTTCCGGTTTGGCTCAGGTAGTCTCAGCTACTACTACTGCAGCGACATCTCAGACAGGGGGTGGTCAGCAGACCCCTGCAGCTCGCACACCTGACCCGGTTGTTCAGGGACTTCAGATGCCAGATGCGGTCCCCGCTCAGGTGGTTGCACCGGTTATTCCTCCAGCTGCACCAGCTCCAGCTCCAGAGCATATGGTTCAGGTTATGCCCGATGACGAGCAGCGTCGTCTTGAGAGATTTGGTAGACTTCAGCCACCCCATTTCAGTGGCGTTGAGGGCGAGGATGCTCAGGGTTTCTTGGACAAGTGTCAGAGGATGTTGCGGACGGCTGGTATTCTTGAGTCCAGCGGAGTTTCATTTACTACCTTTCAGTTCACCGGTCCCGCATTTGATTGGTGGGAAGAGTTTGAGAGGCGTAGGCCTGCAGGAGCAGCACCTCTCACATGGCAGCAGTTCTCTACTCTCTTTCTAGAGAAATATGTACCTCGGTCTCGTCGCGAGGAGCTACGTCGCCAGTTCGAGTGGTTGGTTCAGGGCGACATGTCTGTGACTCAGTATGAGCTTCGATTCACACAGTTGGCTAGGCATGCCACATGGATGATCCCTACTGATAGGGAGAGGATCAGGAGGTTAATTGATGGCCTCAACTACTCTATCCGCATTCTTATGACCAGAGAGAGAGTTTTGTCATCATCATTTGAGCAGGTTGTTGATATGGCACGCCCCATTGAGGCGGATCGTCGCCGAGAGAAAGAGGAGCGGGAGGCCAAGAGGCCTCGTGGTTCTGGTAGTTTCAGTGGTGCTCCATCTAGAGGGCATTCCCAGCAGAGCAGAGGTCGCTCATCTAGACCCTCTCATTCAGGCCGCCCAGAGCAGAGCGGAGGTTCTTATGGTCGTGGTCGACAGGGGTTTCAGCAGGGTCAGTCATCACTTAGTGCCCTTCCAGCTCAGAGTGCAGCACCTACTTCTTCAGCCCCGGGGTTCTTCTGCGGCGAGGGGTTCCCTTCAGTCCCCTTCTCCAGCACCAGGTGCATGTTATGAGTGTGGTGAGTTTGGCCACATGAGGAGACAGTGCCCTCGACTCCGTAGGGACAGGACTCAGCAGAGGGATCAGCCCTCATCTTCAGCACCATCTCAGTCTAGTAGAGGTGGAGGTCAGTCTTCTCGTGGTCGCCCCAGGGGCGAGGAGAGATCCGGTGGAGGCCAGGCACGGTTCTATGCACTTCCTGACAGGCGTGATGCAGTTGCCTCCGATGCTGTGATTACAGGTATCATTTCTGTCTGTCACAGAGATGCCTCTGTTCTATTTGATCCAGGGTCCACATATTCATACGTGTCCTCTTATTTTGCACATCATTTGGGTGCGACTCGTGGTAGTCTTGACTTACCTGTTCATGTATCCACCCCCGTGGGTGATACGATCGTTGTGGATCATGTCTATAGATCCTGTGTTATATCTATTGGGGGTTTGGAGACCCAGGCAGATTTGTTATTGTTGGGGATGGTGGACTTTGATGTTATATTGGGTATGGACTGGTTGTCTCCGTACCATGCTATATTGGATTGTCATGCTAAGACAATTACGTTGGCCATTCCTGGTATTTCTCAGATTGAGTGGCGGGGTTCGACCGATTTCGTCCCTAGCCGTGTAATTTCGTTCTTAAAAGCTCAGAAGATGGTTGAAAAAGGGTGTTTATCGTACTTAGGTTTTGTGAGAGATGTGGGAGTTGAGTCTCCTAGCATTGATTCGGTACCTGTTGTGAGGGATTTCCCAAATGTATTCCCCTCAGACCTGCCGGGCATGCCGCCGGACAGGGATATTGATTTTGGCATTGACTTGGTGCCGGGCACTCGGCCCATATCCATTCCTCCTTATCGAATGGCACCAGCCGAGTTGAAAGAACTAAAAGAGCAGCTTCAAGAACTTCTGGATAAGGGTTTCATCCGTCCTAGTGTGTCCCCGTGGGGTGCGCCGGTATTATTTGTTAAAAAGAAAGATGGTTCCATGCGAATGTGTATTGATTATAGGCAATTGAACAAAGTAACGGTGAAGAACAAGTACCCTCTACCGCGCATAGATGATTTGTTTGATCAGTTACAGGGTGCGAGGGTGTTTTCTAAGATCGATCTTCGTTCAGGCTATCATCAGCTGAAGATCAGAGACTCGGATATTATGAAGACTGCATTCAGGACCCGATATGGTCATTATGAGTTTCTTGTGATGTCTTTTGGGCCGACCAACGCCCCAGCAGCATTTATGCATCTGATGAACAGTGTGTTCAGGCCTTATTTGGATTCATTTGTGATTGTGTTCATTGATGACATTCTAGTCTACTCCCGTAGTCAGGAGGAGCATGCTCAGCATTTGAGTATTGTATTGCAAAGGTTGAGGGAGGAGAAGCTATATGCTAAATTTTCCAAGTGCGAGTTTTGGCTCGAGTCCGTGGCATTTCTGGGACATGTGGTGTCTCGTGATGGTATTCAGGTTGATCCTAAGAAGATAGAGGCGATGCAGAGTTGGCCTAGACCGTCCTCAGCTACAGAGATCAGGAGTTTTCTTGGCTTGGCAGGATATTATCGCCGGTTTGTTCAGGGATTTTCATCCATTGCTTCTTCATTGACTAAATTGACCCAGAAGGGTGCACCATTCGTGTGGTCGGATGAGTGCGAGGAGAGCTTTCAGAAGCTCAAGACAGCTTTGACCACAGCTCCAGTGTTAGTATTGCCATCAACTTCAGGTTCATATACCGTTTATTGTGATGCCTCGAGAGTGGGGATAGGTTGTGTGTTGATGCGGGAAGGTAAGGTAATTGCTTATGCTTCTCGGCAGTTGAAGCCACATGAGAAGAACTATCCTGTTCATGATTTGGAGCTAGCCGCCATTGTTCATGCCTTGAAGATTTGGAGGCACTATTTGTACGGTGTGTCTTGTGAGGTGTATACCGACCATCGTAGTCTCCAGCACTTGTTCAAACAGAAAGACCTTAATTTGAGACAGCGGAGATGGCTTGAGTTGCTTAAGGATTATGACATTACTAGTTTATATCATCCGGGAAAGGCCAATGTGGTGGCCGATGCTTTGAGCCGGAAGGCGGTCAGTATGGGGAGCTTGGCATATATTCCAGCCGAGGAGAGGCCATTTGCTTATGATGTTCGGGTGCTAGCCAATCGGCTAGTGAGGTTAGATATTTCGGAGCCCAGCCGGGTATTGGCTTGTGTTGTATCTCGGTCATCTCTATATGATCGTATTCGTGAGCGCCGGTATGATGATCCACATTTGGCTGTCCTTAGGGACAGAGTTCAGCATGATGATGCTAGAGATGTCACCATTGATAGTGACGGCGTATTGAGGATGCAGGGCCGGATATGTGTGCCCAATGTTGATGGCCTTCGTGAGTTGATTCTGGAAGAGGCCCATAGCTCGCGGTATTCTATCCATCCAGGAGCCGCGAAGATGTATCAAGATTTGAAACAACACTATTGGTGGAGAAAGATGAAAATGGACATTGTCGGACATGTAGCACGGTGCCTCAACTGTCAGCAGGTTAAGTACGAGCATCAGAGGCCCGGTGGCGTATTTCAGCGCATTGATATTCCTGAGTGGAAATGGGAGAGGATCACCATGGACTTTGTTACCGGACTCCCTCGGACGGCGAGGAAGTTTGATTCTGTATGGGTGATTGTGGATAGACTGACCAAGTCAGCTCACTTCATTCCTGTGTGTACTACCTACTCATCGGAGCGGTTGGCAGCGATCTTTATTCGAGAGATTGTTCGATTGCATGGAGTCCCAGTGTCTATCATATCCGACAGGGGTACTCGGTTCACTTCTCAGTTTTGGAGAGCATTTCAGCGAGAGATGGGTACACGGGTTGAGTTGAGTACAGCATTTCACCCCCAGACAGACAGACAGTCTGAGCGCACTATTCAGATCTTGGAGGATATGTTGTGAGCTTGTGTGATTGACTTTGGTGGTTCGTGGGATGAGTTCCTACCACTTGCGGAGTTTGCCTACAACAACAGTTATCAGTCGAGTATTCAGATGGCCCCGTATGAGGCATTGTATGGCGGGCGGTGTAGATCCCCCGTGGGATGGTTTGAGCCTGGTGAGGTTAGATTGATAGGGACTGAGTTAGTCCAGGATGCTCTGGATAGAGCAAAGTTGATCCAGGAGAGGCTTCGTACAGCACAATCTCGCCAGAAGAGTTATGCGGACCGTAGAGTTCGAGAGTTGTCTTTCATGGTTGGTGACAGAGTATTGTTGAAGGTTTCACCTATGAAGGGTGTCATGAGGTTTGGGAAGAAAGGAAAGTTAAGTCCTAGGTACATTGGTCCTTTTGAGATACTCAGGAGGGTTAGAGAGGTGGCATATGAGTTAGCCTTGCCGCCCGGCTTATCCAGCGTTCATCCAATATTCCATGTATCTATGCTCCGGAAGTACATTGGAGATCCGTCTCATGTATTAGACTTTAGTACCATTCAGCTTGATGGTGATCTATCCTATGATGTGGAGCCTATTGCTATTTTGGGTCGCCAGGTGAGAAAATTGAGGTCTAAGGAGATTGCATCAGTTAAGGTTCGGTGGAGAGGTCGACCCGTGGAGGAGGCCACTTGGGAGATCGAGCGGGAGATGCGGAGCAGATATCCTCACTTGTTTGAGACTTCAGGTATGATTCTTGACCCGCTCGAGGACGAGCGTTTGCTTAAGAGGGGGAGAATGTGATGACCCGGCCCGTCGTCATGGGAATTACCACCCCGTTATGTTGAAATTTCATGTTTTATGCTTTTATATCAGTGTTAGAGTCTATCGAGTAAGTTATGAGTGAATTGGATTGAAAATGAGGCATATAGCCTTTTGAAGGAAACTTGAATAAGGAAAGTCAACCCGGAGTTGACTATTTGGTTAGAGGGCTCGGAATCGGATCTTGATGATTCGGGTAGTTCCAGGAGGTGATTTGTGACTTAGGGGAGCGATCGGAATTGAATTTGGAGGCCCGGTGTAGAAATAGGCTTGAATTGGCTAAGGTTGAATTTTGGCGAAATCCGAACGGTTGGTGATATTTTGATCCGGGAGTCGGAATGGAATTCCGACAGTTGCAGTAGCTCCGTTAGGTGATTTTGGATGTGCCTGCAAAATTTCAGGTCATTCGGACGTCGTTTGGTCGGGTTTTTGATAGAATGTGTAATTCGGAAGTTTTGAAGAAACTTAGGCTTGAATCCGTGTGTAATTGGTGATTTTGATGTTTAGGATGGTGTTTTTATGATTGGAACAATTCGTATCGTGTTTTGGGGTATGTTGGTGGTTTTCGTTGCCGGGACCTCGGGGTGAATCCGGACCATCATCCGGCACTTTGGAACAAGGATTGGTCTGCTGTAAATTGCAGATCACTGGGCAGTGATTTGGCCTTCGCGTTCGCGAGAGCAAGGCCCACGTTCGCGTAGGCCAGGTTCAGCATGCTTCGCGTTCACGAGGGAGGAATCGCGTTCGCGTATTGGGAGGACTGTGAAGCATCGCGAACGCGTGGGTGATGGTCGCGTTCGCGTAGAGGGAATTCATTAGGCATCGCGTACGCGTGGGTCGTGGCCGCGTTCGCGAAGAAGGATCTCCGGATGGCTAAGAAAATGTGCATCGCGAACGCGTATGGCATGTCGCGTTCGCGAAGGTTATTTGGGCCGAGCGTCGCGGACGCGTGATAGGCGTCGCAAACGCGATGAATAGATTTGACTGGCAGTGAGTTTAATTACAGAACAGAACCAGTCGCGGGTTTAATACCCAAAACCTCCATTTTTGAGTTCCAAGAGAAGAAATTGACGGGAGATTGCTGGGAAATCATCGGCGTTTCGTTGGAGGTAAGTTTTGTGCCTTAATTACATCATTTTAACATGAAATCCTTGGTTAATTTTCTGTAAATGGGAGATTAAAGGTGGGTTTGAGCCCTAGGCCTAAATTGAAGAAAAATACTGATTTGAGTGGGCAAATGGAGTCCGATTTTGGTAAATTTTATATGCCTAGACTCGTATCGAGATGAGGATTCCGAATATGTGACTTTTGTAATTTTTCGAGAATTGTATCAAAAGTCGGGTTTTGACAACTTTGGGAATTTTGATGTAAATTGAGTTGTAATGATTGGGTGTCATCCCATTGGCCTAATTTGTTGTATTTCTACTGTATTTGATCAGATTCTACGCGTGCGGAGCTTGATTCTCGTGGCAAGGGCATTGCGGAGTAGTCGTCACGCCATATTGAGGTGAGTAATAGATGTGGGTGATGACCAGCGGGTTCGAAACCCCGGTATACCACTTTGTGACGCTGTATAGCGGCGAGACACGTACTCTCATGTGAGTGCGGGGGTCGATTGTGATTGGGGACTATGGCTTAGTCCGATTTACTGATACTGTGTTATGATATTAGGCTATTCTTGAGCCGTCGAACCTCCTCCTCGGATGGTTGCATACTATATATTGTGATATTGGCCAATCTTGAGCCGGGGAACCCCCTTCTTGGGCGGTTGAGTATACTTGTGGGCCGTGAGCCAGTTATTGGATCCCGCGAGGATCGTTATCATTGTCTTATCATATTGACATGCTAGTTACTACCAGTCCGTAACTATCTCTGTTATCATGCTATTTCTAATCTCTGGAACTAGATATTATTGTTTTCAACTGAAAAATGATAAAAAGGTTTTCAAAACTACTTTTGAGCCTGCGAGGCTGTATTTGCATATTAGCTGACTGGTAGTGGATCGGGCTGCGCGCCACAGCGGTATATATGTTGGATCGGACTGCACGCCGCAGTGATGTTGTGCTTGGGCTGTAGGAGCCCCTCCGGAGTCTGAACCCCCACAGTGAGCACGGGTACCCAAATTGGATAGGGCTACGCGCCGTAGCGGTCATATCATGCATTGCATTGCATTTAGCTACATCTGCTAGCTGTTATACTGTTTTCCTGGTACTTGTTGGTACAGGTACATTCGATAGTGATTCTGTGACAGGACATTTAATTACAGCTTTACATAGTGCTTTATTGCGGATTTCTTATCTACGCTGTCTTACCCCTGTTTATTACCACTGAGTCTGGCAGTACTCATTTTACTCCCTGCACCTTGTGTGCAGATCCGGGTACCTCTCAGCAGTGATCCAGTAGCTGTGCGAGGCGACATTTGTGGATATTCGAGGTAGCTGCAGAGTCCGCAGGACCCGATGTTCCTTCTTACTGTCTTTTAATTCTGTATTGACTTTTCTTTCCGCACTTGGTATTCTTGTAAACCAATATACACTTGTTCAGTAGAGGCTCATGACTCTTGACCCTTCGGTCTATGGGAGTTGATGTATTATGGGACTTGGTTCCCCGTTTTTGTTATATGTATCGTTGTTGCTTCATGAATTAATATGCTTAAATGGGCTAAAGAGAGCTTCTTGCTCCGTTGTTGATATTGATTGGTCAGGCTGGCTTAGCAATGTGCTGGGCGCCATCACGACCAGATTTGGGGTCGTGACAAGTTGGTATCAGAGCC